>OZ024796.1:11750510-12008010 GCA_964017045.1 Omphiscola glabra
CCTCGGGATTCCGGTTGACAAGTCTGTAGTGGCTTGTCGATTTGGAAGCGCTGGCCACCGACCCCCTCGGCGTTAACCCGGGGCACACTAGCACCATTGCGTGTCCAGCGTGGTAGACACGGCCATGCATGGTAGTTGCTGGAATAAACGGCTCCTACAGGGCTGCCACCTGTGATACTTCGCAGGGGGAAGAAAAGGCAAACACAGGGTAGGGATCATGATTACAAGTTGCCGTTAAGGGATATGAGGCTATAGGCTGTGGTGGAAGCCTATAGCCGGTGATTCTAAATATGCAGCCTTGAGAAAGCTGCTCCTAGGCAACCGTTTCGTCCCAGCTATCTCGCAAATTAGTTGCGGGGTGGAAACCCACTGTAGAATCCCTCTTAGAGGGCGTCCGATGCTTCCCCGGGACGGGTGGGGGGAGATATTAGGACGTTAATTTACCGTCCCGGCCCCTAGGAGAGTGGACCACGGACGCTTGAAACACAGCGTCTTCGGTCGACCAGATGTCTCCGGGCGGGGAGGGTCTCCGTCGGCGAACCCGATCGAGCGGTTGCGGGCGGGGACGCTCCACGTCCGGGGAGGTCTCTGACGCCCTTCCGCACGGCCTGCCGCCGGGGCGGCTGGCAGGTGCGGGTGGGCGCCGGGGAGGGCATTAGGAGCGTAAGCTCGACGGCCCGCTGACGCCATTTCCTAATGAGATATTCGAGTAACATACGATAGGCCGATGTAGTAATATGGATAGTCCGGTGAAGTAATATAAGACAGCCCGGTGTAGCACTATAAGATAGTCCGCCGTAGTAACATCCGTTGGTGAATACGATGATAAATTATGGTAACATCGGTTTGAAAAGCCTATTCGTTTCGTCCGAACTTTCGTTTAGCTTTCTATAGATCTTATAAAGGCCCCATCATATTCCATTACGTTGGTATTTTAATAAATACCCTATACATTTCATTTTTCGTATAACATACGTTAAGTTTGAGCACAAGGGTTGATAACAAACGCAAAGTTAAAGCAGTGAACTGTTCACATAATGTTTAGAAAGAAATTTGTTTTTGATCGGGAGGAGATATGGAAATATGAAATCAGTTAAGGCAATTTTTCCTTACATATTAAGTTGGCCTGATTTTTAAAAGAAAACCACAAAACAAAACAAAGTTTCAGATTTAAGGAAAAGAATGGAAAAGAAAAGAAAACAGGGAAAAAAGAAAGTTAGCAAAAAATTCATTTCCCAAAATTCTTTAAAAAATTCGATTTCCCCAAAGTCTTTTCCCCTTTCGTTAAAGAAACTGTCACGCCTGGGGCAACCGGTTGAAATGGAAATAATGGAAATAAAACCGAATTAAATGTAACGTTAAATTATTCCAAGCCTCGGAGAAATCCAAGATTAGCATAGAAATAAACGTGTTCTTCGTGTGTCCAGTTTGGTGCGTGTGTCCAGTTTGGTGTGTGTGAGTGTCCAGTTTGGTGTGTGTGAGTGTCCAGTTTGGTGTGTGTGAGTGTCCAGTTTGGTGTGTGTGTGTGTGTTTAGTTCGGTGTGTGTGTGGTTTTAGTTCGGTGTGTGTGTGTGTCCAGTTTGGTGTGTGTGAGTGTCCAGTTTGGTGTGTGTGAGTGAGTGTCCAGTTTGGTGTGTGTGAGTGTCCAGTTTGGTGTGTGTGAGTGTCCAGTTTGGTGTGTGAGTGTCCAGTTTGGTGTGTGTGAGTGTCCAGTTTGGTGTGTGTGAGTGTCCAGTTTGGTGTGTGGGAGTGTCCAGTTTGGTTTGTGTGAGTGTCCAGTTTGGTGTGTGTGAGTGTCCAGTTTGGTGTGTGTGTGTGTTTAGTTCGGTGTGTTTGTGTCCAGTTTTGTGTGTGTATATCCAGTTTGGTGTGTGTATCCAATTTGGTGTGTGTGTCTAGTTTGGTATGTATGTCTAGTTTTGTGTGTGTCCATAATAGCTTAGTTAATATTAAAGAAATAAAGTACAATAGCAAGGATATGTTTTATATTTATAATCTTCGGATAATGAAAACGTCATTAAAGTACACAAAACACGAACACAGATTGGCTTTTTCTTTGGGCAGCGGTAAAGCGTGGGCTATCGGTTACTGTTCAATAAATTTTTCATAAAAATTCCAAGTTGGAAATAAAAACTCTCAATCGGTGTATTCATTTTATGCTCTATTACACTGCAATAAATCATATGATTCACCCTTAATCCTACATGGATAATGGTAGATCCCATTATTCCTACATTGTGTATGGTAGATCCCATTATTCCTACATTGTGTATGGGAAATCCCATTAGTCCTACATTGATCATGGGAAATTCCATTAGTCCAAATAGATCATGGGAAATACAATTAGTCCTATATTGATCATGGGAAATCCCATTAGTCCTACATTGATCATGGGAAATCCCATTAGCCCTACATTGATCATGGAATATCGCTTTAGTCCTACATTGGTCATGGGAAATCCCATTAGCCCTACATTGATCATGGAATATCGCGTTAGTCCTACATTGGTCATGGGAAATCCCATTATTCCTATATGGAAAAGGGACATTCCAATTTTCTTCTCTGGAACATGGCATATTCCAGTTGCCCCATATTTATCAAGGGATAGTCCAATAGACCTACATTCAGAATGTATCCATTTCTTGAGTATTTAAAATACCCGGAGTTATTTTCTCTCAGCTTCTATTTATCTCAGATTTTCAGCCCCCCCCCCCCACCGCCCCATATTTTTTTCTTCAAATGTCTAATTCTCAATCTGAAATCTAAAGACACAAGAATCCTTGACCTCTATTTCATTTTCAGAGTCCCTCCGGCGGCTCGTTGCCCTCTCAATGCTTCTCCCTCAAAGTGAAGATTTCCTTTTTTTCAAAAAAATTTAAATTTTGGTTTAAATTGTCAGAGGGGGCTTAATTCAGGCGCATGCTATAAGAGTTCATGCTTTCTTTCTTTCCTTTTTAAATTTATTTTTCTTTTTTGCATCCTTCGGCAATGATTTCTATTGTGAATAATTAACATCCGCCTAAAACATAAATTGGTATTAAACACTTAAAAATATCTTATTGAAATCTGATCAAACATAATTTGCCAGGTGAATGATTTCCACTGAACTATTCTGAGGGATAGTGAGGGATTACCAGTAAATGATTACCGGTGACGAATTACCGTGGCGGACTACCGGTGATGGATTACCAGTGAAGGATTACCATGGCGGACTACCGGTGATGGATTACCAGTGAAGGATTACCATGGCGGATTACCGGTGATGGATTACCAGTGAAGGATGACCACTGACGGATAACCAGTGATTGATTTCCAGTAAAGGATTACCAGTTACGGATTAGTGACAAATTACCGCTTTCGAATGACCACTTACGAATGACCACTTACGAATGACCACTTACGAATGACCACTTACGAATGACCACTTACGAATGACCACTTACGAATGACCACTTACGAATTACCACTTATGAATTACAACTTACGAATTACCAGAGATGGATTACCAAGGGCGGATGGTCAAATGTACAGATTTGCTATTTTCTTTTATTAAAGAAATTACAACTTTTGGACACCTTTCTAAAACGTATTATTCTTCAAATGATTGTGGTGACAGGACCTTAAAGGCGTCCATTATCATGATAGTAGGACCTTCATTAAAGGCGTCCATTATCATGATAGTAGGACCTTCCTTAAAGGCGTCCATTATCATGATAGCAGGACCTTCCTTAAAGGCGTCCATTATCATGATAGTTTCTATAAAATCTTGCTTTGAATTAAGTTTATCAATTTAAGGCGGTATCTTTATTTAACCCTTGAAGACATGAACCATAGACTTCTCATACATCCGTGATGATCTATTCCTACCATGGACTTCACATACATCCGTGAAGATCAATTCCTCCGATGGTAAAACTGAACAATTTACCTTTCCTATAAAATGCAACCCGTTTTCATGAAAAATTAAACATTGACCGCATAATATGAGCCTCACTACTTTCATTCCATTGGGCATGGAATTACTTTTGACATTTAAAAAAAAATTTGGAATTTTGAAATAAAATAATGATCCAAGTATAAAAAAAAAATCGATATTAAGTGAAAAAAACGTTATTAAACAAAGTTAGGGAGAAAATTTACACATAGAAAATCAAATTTAAGTGTGATGTGAGGATACAGTATGGAGTACGCCGAGTCTAAATAAAACAAAAATTACTTCTCCACACCCTTGAGAGATTTTTTGTTTCTTTTGTTTTTGCATTTTACATACAAATATTGTGTTTTGCTAATGATGACTTACCAGATCCACGAATGACGTCGCCTCTCTCCAGCCGCTGGCCCCGCCCCTGGCACTGTTAATGAAATCATGACAAGACAACGTCTGACGCCTGACGTCCACTCAACAACCAACGACTCTCCTAGATGACGGCGAAACCTCCAACATGGGTCGTCTCCAATGCCGTAACCCTACCACTAGAGGCCAGCTTCACACGCGTCTGTCTTTGCGTGATTTATATTCCTTTAATTTCTGTTAGTTTCTCACCCGCATTCAACCAGCCGTGTCCGATTCTGACGCCAATTTAAAACTGGTGTGACCTTCTTCCCCAGGCATTGTGCTTCATCCGTTTTCTGCCCGGGCTTTCCATGGAAAGGTGTTGTTACCTGGTCATGGACACATCCAAAAATGCTTTTCGACACCCCAACACAATCGAGGACGTCTTTAACACTTAATGTAAACACATTTTTTAAAAAAAAATGTTGTTGAAAAATGTATCAACACTTTAAAAAAAACAACGTACAATTCTCTTTTCGAATTCACATCTTAGACATTTTTTGTATTCAAATATCAATAATTAACCCTTACGCTTGTACACGTGTCAGTAAGACTCATTTCGGTAGTAAAACTATTTAAATACTGTTCACATGTTAGCATAGACCTTGCAACAAGACATCTGGTGACGTCAAATCACAACTAAGCCCCAGAGTTATACCCTCCCCCCTTTTGCTTGCTTACAGCTAAGTGCCATTTTTTGTAGTCACGTGACCTCGACGACGTAATCGCATCGATTTTCAGATTTACGCCAACAAAACGATCCATCGACTTAAACCTATCGTACAACAACGCATCTATTTTCGCTCCAGTGAGCGATAACCTGGACTGTCATATCAGCGGATGAGCTCCTATCCCGGGAGACTTAGTCAAGGTTTAGTTTAAATCATTCGATACAAATTGTGACGTGGATGACGTCAAGCGTGATCTGTTGTCCATTCCACAGAGAAATAGAATCACAAGAATAATTTAAGCCATGTTTTATAACAATGATGAGGTAAGCCATATTTTGTAACAAGAATAAGGTACGATATATTTTGTTAAAAGAATAAGGCAGCCCATATTGTGTACCAATAAAGAGGTATACTTTATTTTATAACAAGAAGGAGGTCACCCTTAACAAAAAAGAGATATGCCATATTTTATGACAAGAAGGAGTTAACCCATATTTGGTTAGAAGAATGAGGTATAGCATAGTTATCCAGAACGATAGGACACGTTTGAAAATACAAAACCTTAGCTGGAGAAGTAAGTACTGCTCTGGCGCTGGCACTGTCACTCAGTGCGTGGTACACTGACTCTAGGTGGGTTACTCTCACTCAAGGTATATTACTCTGACTCCGGGTGCGTTACTCTGAACATGGGTGTGTTACACTGACTCGGGTGTGTTACACTGACACTAGGTGTGTTACACTGACCATAATTATTCATGTTGTGCGCAACGTAAGTCCGGAAGGGTTGGAGGAGGGGGGGAGGGAGCCAGCCCGCTTAACAACCATTTGAAATGATTCAACATATTTCAGAGTTTTATTCATTCGAGATTGCAAGATGTTTAAGCACAGATATTTTGAAAAAAAATCAACAAAGGCTTTACAATCCTTGTCATTACATTGACACACTAATAACTGACACACTAATAACTGACACACTAACCATTGACACACTAACCATTGACACACTAATCATTGACACACTAACCATTGAAACACTAACCATTGACACACTAACCATTGACACACAAACAATTGACACACTAACAATTGACACACTAACAATTGACACACTAACAATTGACACTCTAACAATTGACTCACTAACAACTATAACAAGATACGATCCCTCAGTTCATCTGGGAGGACTTGACTAAATCAAACAAGTTGCGCCATCCCAGCCCAGATAATTGTAATCACTAATGACCACCTTGCTGCCCTCAACCGCCGTCCACGTCACGCTTCAGCCGCCAGACTGTGTCTGCGCAAGCGTTAAACTTATTTACGGGCCGCTGGTAGTGAGTACATGAACGTCGACGTGTGACTTCGCCGCCTTCACCAATTACTGGATAGCCAGCTAAATTAATTCACACCGGCTAAAGTAACCCCTACACGTGAAATTAATCCCTACACTTGACATGATCACGGTCGGTGCGAATGATTAGCCAGTTGTTTTGTAGCTTTCTAGAGTAGCGGCCCTTGATAGATTTTTAAGGATCAAGTCTATTTTAGGTGACGTGGAGTCTGTTCCATTTAGTTGTGATCTGTCGCACGAGCATATGTTGCAATTTCAGCATCAATCTAGAGCAGTGGTTCTCAAACTTCCTAATGCCGCGACCCTTTAAAACAGTTTCTCATCTTGTGGCGACCTCCAACCACTAAATAATTTTTGTTGCTATTTCATAACTGTAGACTATGTGCTTTCCTATGGTCTTAGGCGACCCCTGAGAAAGGGTTATTCGATCCCCAAAGAGGTCGCGCCCCTGATGTGTTTCAGGGTGTATGTCTGTGTATCTGTGTATGTGTCTAATGGTGTACATCTGATGACTGCATTGCACCCAAATCAGTTCCAGTCATTGAAAAAATGTGTTATCTTATATAAAGAAAAAATAAAGTTTTAATCTTTCAGTATAAGTATTACTCTGAGTCTTGCTTGACCTATGTATGGGCAAAACCTGGGTTTTCTTAACCCATAATAATCCAAGTCCTTTTTTGTATGACTTGGAACCAAGAATAACGATATCTTTATGTATGACGTCAAACCAAGGTGACTGTATGTATGACACTGATACAAGATCACTCCTTTCTCACTATTTGGCGTTTTGTTTCACGTAACCTCAACACGAGAACTGTTTAACGGGGAAATTCCGTTTTTCACTAAACAGAAAATGTCGTTCGTTCCAAAACCCGATCTTGTCCACGACGGCTCATTCTATCGATTTCTCGTGGAGATCAGCGCTTTGGGACTTATTTTCCTGTATCCAACATTTTTGTCATTCGCCCAGTTTATCTTCCCAGTTATCTCAAATTAAATCTTCTCATGTTCCATTCTAAGCAGGCTGCGAACAAAAAAAAACAAAAAACAATCCATCCAAGATATGGGAACGCTGACGGCTCAAATGGCGCTGCTCAATTTATTGTTGTATGATGTAGCGATATAGTATTTACGCCTGATGATGTGTCGCTTGTACGCTTGTCAATGTGTACGCATTTCAATTCGCACCTCTGTAAATGTGCATATCTGTCATTTTGTACGAATTTCAATGTGTGCGCCTGCCAATGTGTACGCCTGCCAATGTGTACACCTGCCAATGTGTACGCCTACCAATGTGTACGCTTTCCAAAGTGTGCACCTGCCAATGTGGGCACCTGTCAGGATGTACGCATTTCAAACTCTCCAACAGAATAGTTTGATGTCTGACTGTCAGTTCGTCCTTCAGTTTGTCTGTTCTTCAACCCACACAATCATGTACGCATCAATAAATCATTTCATCATTCTTTATCCACGGGAATTATCCATCCATCCATTCAAGCATATACTATTTGGAATGTGTGAACCAAAGGGCCACATCCTCTTTATTGTGTCACATATCCAAGATATCACACAAACGTGAACTCTTCCAACACAATGAATGAAGTGTCACATATCCAAGATATCACACAAACGTGAACTCTTTCAACACAATGAATGAATTGTCACATATCCAAGGTATTTCACAAACATGAACTATTATAAAAAATTCATCGACAAGTTTTGATAACAAAAGAAGTTTGGAGACCCTAAATATTGTTAGAATTGAAAAGAAAAATGATAGAAAGGGCACACAATAAAGATGATAGAAGAGCACACAGTAAAGATGATTTTAAGGGCACACAGTAAGTATAACAGGGAGGGCACACATTAGAGATGAAAGAAAGGGGGTACATTAAAGATACAGAAAGGGCACTCATTAAAGATCACAGGGAGGACACACAGTAATGAAACAATGCAGGAAAATTAATCATATATAGAAAAAGAAAGCCGACTTTTATGTTAAATAATGAGAAAAAATGGCTTCAAAAGAAAACGGCTAGAGACGAAAACTTTACATGAAAATGGCTTGAGAAAGTGGCTTTAAAAGAAAATCGTTTGAGAAAATGGCTAAATAAGACAAAAAGCTTGAATAAATGGCTTAATTAGACAGTGGTTTAATAATAAAATGACTTTAGAAAATGGCTTAATGATAAAAAGGCTATAGAAGAAAGTGGCTTAGTGATAAAATGTTGTAAAAGAAATTGGCTTAATGAGAGGATGTAAAAAAACGTTCAAAATCTGCTTGATTACAAGAGAGTTGATGATAAATGGGTTTATTATGAGAGGGTTTATTTTAAAAGGTTTGGGCCACTTGAGAACCGCCGTTAACGAAAATGTAAATATTTAATTCAAATGGTAGTTTAAAAAAAAAAAAAAAACTAATGAAAAAATGTTTGACGAGAAAAGACGCTCGAAATAAAAACAAGCCGACTAAGTGTGACAATAAGACACCGATCCGATAGCAGGACACCGGTCTGAGTGCAGGACACCGATCCGATAGCAGGACACCGGTCTGAGTGCACTTGCAACGAACAATTTGTGGTCGAACGCCAAAACACAAGAGGGAAATAATGTCTCCGTCTCTTGGGAGAAAGCCATGTTTTATTGAATATAAATTACGCGGTGGCATGGGAGAGAGAGAACTGGTGAAATACTAGCGATAACTCTCGAGGTTTAGAAAGAAGGCTGTAGCTGGAAAATTAATTCAAAATATGTGTTGATATATTCATTTAAGTTAGCATTGATTGGTATAATTATTTAGATATCGTTCGATAAGTAAGACAGTTCTGATGTTACACTATTTGTACGCGCCATAAGAAACCTTTCATTTCTAACTAACAGGAGAACGGCAATTCGAAATACATATGGTGAGTATGTCATGACATGTAAGAAACAGTGCAATGTACATCCGTATTATAAAAAGACCACATAGCAATGCATGATCGAAACATCACACAGCTTACAGTAGCGAGGGAGGGGGGGACAAGCGGTTGACTGTGATGTGAAGACATTTGCAAGACACACCGGTTATTTTAGGATGGGACGCGCTGAGACAGACAGACCAGCTGCTGTAGGTCGAGAAGCACAGTGCCAGACAGGCCAGTTGTTAGAGTTGGGATGGAATCAGACACGCCAATTGCTGTTAAGGTGGGAAGTACTGAGACAGACATGCCACTACCTGTAGGGTGGGAAGTACTGAGACAGACATGCCACTACCTGTAGGGTGGGAAGTACTGAGACAGACATGCCACTACCTGTAGGGTGGGAAGTACTGAGACATACATGCCACTACCTGTAGGGTGGGAAGTACTGAGACAGACATGCCACTACCTGTAGGGTGGGAAGTACTGAGACATACATGCCACTACCTGTAGGGTGGGAAGCCGTTGATATCAGCTTTTACCATGTTTTGAAAGTTTCCCCAATGTTTTATTATATCAATAAAAAATTTAAAGTAATTAAAGCATACTATTGAAATATATAAATCGAAAAAAAAAACTGTGTACTGACGAAATACGGAATCTAGGTCTATTGCGTTGTACAACATACAAATAGTTTCATGGCACTGCCGTTCAAAATCTAAACCTCCATTTCTCCCTCATAAGAAGTAAATGATTTTGTTTAAAATATGAAGCCTTCTTTTAATGTTCTCAATCGTTTTTTTTGTCTGTTTGCTTTTTCTGAAACCACCAGCCAGTACATCATGTTTCGGTGGTATCATTTGCCACACAGCTGAGCCATGTCCCCATGAGATAAGATAAGGTTGCTCTGAAAGTTGAGGCAGTGATGTAAAACAATTGTTCGCTGACGAGCGCAAATGTCCGTCGGATTTTAAGAAAAAAAAAGAGATTCAGAGTAAAGACGAAATAGAAAGAAAATGTTCCTAATAGTTAGAGTGTTGAAAAATGTCCCCAGTGTGTGAGTCACTGGATATCAAAGATTTTTCCAACTTGTTAGATAACGGAATATTCAAGATGTTCACTTTCCACTAAAAATACCCGACGAAAAAGCCAGACAAGGCTTAAGGATTCTCAAAATTATGCAATGTTTAAAATTACCTGCACGGTGAATAAAAAAATATATAATCTTCATCACATAATTAGGATAGATGACGAAATGTTTGCAACAAGATCAAGTCAGTTTATTTGAAGAGTATCCCCCCCCCCCAAAAACTCAGCCCCCGTAGAATGTATGACAGTAGACCAGCAACGAAATATCTTTTGACAATCTGACGGTATGCCTGCATGACGTCACGTAACGCGTCATTTCTTTCCACGTCCACACAACTATTTGTTTGAGATATTCCTTGACCTGGGGAACAATGAACAACTCTCATTTGGACAGATCAATTTTGTCAATAGATGCGCAGTCCACAGCCTTGTGGCACAAATGATTGGACCCCGAGCAAAAAAACAAAACATGATTTCTATCAATATTTGCCTTACTTCTATTGCCTTCTCTTCAAACTTGATATTTGGTTACGAACGTCTGCAGTTTTAAAATCAAATATTTAAATTGCTTTTTTTTTAAAACTCTCTAATTAGGAAATACTGATAATATACATATGCTTAAAAAATAAAATAAAGAAAAAAAGTGCACGGAAAATGGTAAGTCTCAATCTATGTGAGCGTTGGTATGTACTTGGGATAAATGTGTTAATGCCATCACTACAGAGGCGTAGCTAAGGGGGGAAGGCGGGGCAGATGTCCCTGAGCGCCAGACAAGTTAGGGGCGACAAAATATGCTTTGATATTATTTCATTGATGAAAATAGTGGGGTTGAGAATCGAAAAAAAAGAAAGAAGGATCTTTAAAATGAATCTTGTCCCCGGTCGCCAAACACGCTAGCTACGCCGCTGCATCAATACGTACTTGGGTAGCATCGGCAGAAGCTTTGAGACTCACAATTACAAGTTATACCAGGGGTGAGAACGGCAAAAAGGAGTTGAAAAAAAACAAACTGCCACTGCAGCTGCTGCTGTCTCGCCTTGCCTGATTGTCAGCCACATCAATACGGCGGACCGGACCGTATGAATATTGCATGTGAAGGGAGATTATTTTAATCATTGAACTTGGGAGGTGGGGGGGGGTGTTACCTCCCGTCGATCTGCCTCGACTGCTGGGAAACACTGGGCGCTAGCGAAGGGGGGTGGCGGGATTGGGGGGGGGGGGATTGTAAGTGGTTCTCGTTCTGGAGACTCTGTCCACTGCCGATCCACGTTTACTCATCTCATGGATAATTAACATTAAATTGGCTTGAAAACTTCCTACATCCACGTACATACGATTCATGATGAAAAGAAAAAGTCAAAGAAAACATACGGGAGGCAATGAAATGTAAGCAACTGTTTATGATGACCTGGAGATGTAGGGAAATAAGCAGTGTATTGCAGTTTGTTGCAAGGACTGATAGTTTGTTGCATGGATTGATAGAGTTTTTTGCATGGATTGATATAGTTAGTTGCATGGATTGATATAGTTTGTTGCATAGAATGATATAATTTGATGCATGGATTGATATAATTTGTTGCATGGATTGATATAGTTTAGTTTTTGTGCATGCATTGATAGTTTCTGGCAAAGTTTTTAGCAAAGGGGACGGTTGCGGCAAAATTGTCGGCTCGCCCCTGGGTGGTACTAACCCTTTTATGCTACTGCGACTAGCCAAACCACGTGGTATCAGCTCTGCGGTGATGCACTACTGTTATATCTGTCATACACACCGTATATTCAATTTGTTCAGACAATAATTTAAATATTAACTACAAATAAAGTGAAGCTATTTGAAAATGATATACCGCTTTCTTATATTTTGATTCATCATCGACTTGGAATCGATTAAAGAGCTGTAGACAAGGAAATATTTAACGTTGCAAAGTTTGGATTTTTATTAACGGTTTTGTAGTAAAAACTTGAGTGAGGGAAGAAATTAAATTAGATTTGTGGTAGAATCTTGAGTAAGTGAGGAAATTAAATCAAAACGATTTTCCACATTGGTCTAGATTGTAAACTTTGGAGTAGTGTGAATTTAAATCAACATGAACGTATCCACAATAGCAGCATTTATTTCAAACTAATATCATGAATTGCTAAAGGCGTTAAATTAAAACATTAGCCAGTTTCTCTTGTATTTTACCAATGAGCCACGCTAGGCACTTGCTCTGCACTGATATAAGACAAAATAGCTACTTGCTCTGCCCTGATATGAGACAATAATAGCTACTTGCTGTGCCCACATATGAGCCAACATAACTACTGGCGGTACTCTGATAGGCGCCAACATAACTGCTTCCTGTGCCCACATATTTCCTCTAACTTGTCGTCTAGCACCTCTGATTGCACTGTTGGAGCCAGAGACACCTCAACGTCGTTGCCCCGCAGAGCGTCCAACTGTCAAGAGCAGCTGTCGGTGGTATTATTAAACTCTTAGTCCGCCAATTTCTGACATCGATTCATGTCACTGCAGGGACCAGGTCGGCAGGACAGCATAAGTCCATTGTACACGAAACCAACTTAGTTTTATTTATTCAATGACGCAAAGTGCAAACAAAGATGGGTAGTGCAGTTAAATCTACGTGCATGGAACGTACGCGATCTGTTGTCAACTGGTTTGTGTTACAGCTGATGACGCAGTAAATTGTCTTTAAAAGTTAACGTTGTTTATCCTGCTTGCTACTTAACTTTGTTTCGTTTTGAGTTGAGAATTCCCCCATTTTATATTATTTGTTGAAGATAAAAATAGTAATTTGAACATCACCAACATTGCATTTTTGTTTTAACGCTGTGCAGATGTTATAGTTTTGAAAGCGTCTCTGGCAGTACATGGAAGGTGGTGTACCTAATTAAACGATAACTTTAAAACTCCCAGCACTGACAGTCGTTAGATGAAGCACAAGTGCTACACATATGTCACATATTTCAGCTGTAAGTAAGGTTTCGCGAAACTAATGGAGGTATGTCCATAACGACACCCATTGTTGTCGAAATTTAGTATTTTAAAAATAGTATTAATATATTTTTATTTAATATCTCATTTTTAAAGGCAACCCTATAAATGTTCATGTTTTCATATTGATCCTAATGAATTCTAAATACGTTTCAATAAGGGAATCCAATGATTTTTTAAAAGAAAGTTTGAGTAAAATGAAATTAATGAATTGATGATACTTTTAAATAATTGAATCTATTGAATTCATTTTAAACTTGAAACACAATTTGCAGAAAATAATTTTCCCAGTACAGGCGTGATGATTGATATAAAAACAAATAGGAACGTGCGGTAGTTATAAATTACATTTCATCATATTTAATTAGCTTAATTATTAAGGAAGACATTTAAGACAGTTTCTATACTTCGATTATTTTATAAAAAATTTGTTATCTTTTCTCCTACAAACAATGCAGACAAACCTCCCTCCGCCGCCCCCCCCCCCAAATCACCTGAAGATCCCGCCAATGTCATTAGACATACCTCCAGATAGATACCTCTCCAGTTACACCATACACATCAATCAAAACAAATTAATCTTATTAGACCAGCGATGCTCAGCCTGTGGGCGGCGAACGCTCTCGGGGTCGAACGACCCTTGTAAAAAGGTCAACGAAGTCCTTCGGAAAACATATTTATGAATTAGCAAAGAAAATAATTGGGGGTCAACACAACATGAGGAACTGTTTGAAACGGTCATGGCATTGGGAATGTTGAGAACCAATGCATTAGAAAATTCACACGCAACTCAACTTAAATCCATCATGTGAGATTGTGCCGCAATCTCATAAGGCTTCTCTGATTAGACAGGAATGCACACAATGTAGTCAATATATCACTAGTGCAACAGTGCGTTGCTCCAAATGTTACAAATACATCTAACAAAGGGACATTAAAATAGTGCTAAATTAAGATAGTTGAAATGGCAGAATATACATTCATAGTTGGACACGCATTTCTAAAATTGTATTTAAGTGGTAAATAAGTCAACATTTTGAGAATCTCTGCATTAGAAAGTATCCCCCCCCCCCTTTTTTTTCAGCACTCTCGCTTCCGCATGTAAAGACAATGTGAAGAAGCAACGATGCAGCAAGCAGACATAGCTACCTCAGACCATCGGTTAACGATGCCCGCCAGTGATCACAATCAGATCATAATCTTGTTGTCCAACGAGTGTCATCCCGACATTTAACAGATGAGCGCGTCACGTAGTTAAAGCATTGGTTTGATGGTACTGGACGCAGATGTTGTGAGGACTTGTGGTAAGGGAGGGAAGCAGATGTTGTGAGGACTGGTGGTAAGGTAGACAATGAGATGTTGAGTGGACTGATGGTAAGACATTCAAATGTTGTATGTATTGCAAGAAATAGAGACATGGAATTGACGTTTAAGTTTTTTTTTCAAATGAAGTCGACAAGATGATAAAGCTCTCGACACAACAACAAAATCAATCAAGAAAATTAAAGTTAAAAGCGTGGCAAGTGTTAATGCCATCAGTAGTTAGGATTGATGCCGCCCATAGTTCGAAGTAGTGCCACCCGTAGTTAGCATTCGTGCAACCCCTTCCAAAAAAAAACAAAACAGCAGTTGACTGAAACTGCTGGCCATCAAAAACATTTTTTTTTAAGGTGCCACCTGGAGCTGACCGGAGCGTCCGCAACCCCTCCTCCCCCACTGTGTAGAATTCATAACCTACTGACAGTAGCTATATTAATTTATATTTCCTCAGATCCTTTGTAATGAGATTTGAGAGAACTGAAGAAAACTTCCAGGATTAAGAACTGCGGGTGTTAGATATATGACATGCGTGGCACGGTTATTGGGGTGGGGGACACGGTTATTGGGGGTGGGGGCACGGTTATTGGGGTGGGGGCACGGGTATTGAGGGGCATGGGTATTGCGGGCACGGGCATTGGGGCACCTATAGTTTTAGGTAGGACACTGGTATTGGGGGACACTGGTATTGGAGGACACTGTTATTGGAGGACACTGGAATTGGGGGAATGGGTACTGCTGGCAAGGTTATTAAAGGGCACGGATGTTGGGGGACAGGGGTATTGGGGGACATGATACATGGTATTGGAGTACACTGGTATTGGATGACACTGGTATTTTGGGACATGGGCATGGGGGACGCGGGTATTGGGAGAATGGGTACTGCTTGCAAGGTTATTAAAGGGCACGGATGTTGGGGGACAGGGGTATTGGGGGACATGATACATGGTATTGGAGTACACTGGTATTGGATGACACTGGTATTGGGGGACATGGGCATGGGGGACGCGGGTATTGGGGGAATGGGTACTGCTGGCAAGGTTATTAAAGGGCACGGATGTTGGGGGACAGGGTTATTGGGGGACACGGGTATTTGGGGACATGATACATGGTATTGGGGGACACTGGTATTTGGGGACACGCGTATTGCGGGAAACGGGTAGAGTTTGAGTTTATTTGGGAACACGTTCCATACCCATTTTCATCTACCCATGTCAACGTGTACACAAAGCGGAAACCAAGTTGATCAGCTCTGAGTGAAACCCATGTCAACGTGAACACAAAGCGGAAACCAAGTTGATCAGCTGTGAGTGAAACCCATGTCAACGGGAACACAAAGCGGAAACCAAGTTGATCATCTGTGAGTGAAACCCATGTCAACGTGAACACAAAGCGGAAACCAAGTTGATCAGCTGTGAGTGAAACCCATGTCAACGTGAACACAAAGCGGAAACCAAGTTGATCAGCTGTGAGTGAAACCCATGTCCATCCTCACGCACGTGGATCTTCCATGTTGGGTACTGACAAAATCTTAACGCAGACCAACAAAATTAGGAACAAGAAATGAAGAAGCCGATCCATTAACTCATTTATTACGATACATTTTTAAAAAATGCATAATAAAAATAAATATATATAAAAAAAACTCCAATTTTTTTAAAGACGCATTTAAACGCGCCTAAAAAAAGTAGAATGTAAACACACTTTTCTTAAAGGGCAGGTGACAAGCACATTAGGTTAATATGTTTGAATCCTGTCAATCGCCAGTGACAAGTACAACGTGGTTTAAGGTTTTGAACGGCCGGTGACACGCACAACATGGCAGCACTTTTGAACTCTAAGGACTCGTCAGCTCCGACCCACATGGAAGCTAACAGTATTTTCTAAGTATGTATTAAATCTTGCTCAATAGATTCATTTTGTTCAAATGTGTAAGTATTGAGTTTTATCTGCTTGAAAAGTTTTATTTTATTTCCAATGTGTTGGTAATGTGTTAGCGCTTCTTCAACAGTGTCGTTTGTATCTTCTCAAAGACCGAGTGGTATCACTGAGTGCACTATTTTTCCAGCAACATAATAGTCCCTAAATCCACCGAACCGTATTTATGCTAATAAAAACTCTGACCAAAGAGACGCAACCCTCCCCCCCCCCCCCCCAACAAATCTCAAGCCTTGTGAAACACGTAATTCTACGATAAGCAATTTAAGGCTAACCGCCAAGAGTGGATAAGATAACCAGATAGCCGCGGCAAATTACATCTTTTGAACAAGGCCAGGTGGGCCGGATCGGATCAAAGAAGAATATTTCTAAAGACAGCTATCGATCAGGGACGATAAGCCGGTTCTCGCTTTCACACATTTAGCCACCCTCCTTATTGGTGGTGACTCAAAACGAAAGGGTGTCTCCAAATATCATTTTATGACCTGTATCTAAAGTACTTAAAGCCAATTGTAGTTTTCCATATTGGCTTTCTAACAACAAAATGAAGACGCATTCTTTTATCGAAAAATTAGTTCAAGAAGTCATCGAATATTTATTGTAAGTGGCTTTGTTTGGCCTTTTCATGGCATCGTTGTGCTACTGATGGCATTGTGCATACTTTGTAGATAATAATGATAAAACAAAAATCATTTTTTAAGTAACAGTTTCGACTAGAAGCAGAGAATTACTTACATTAATCAGAAGCAGAGAATGACTTACATTAATCAGAAGCAGAGAATGACTTACATTAATCAGAAGCAGAGAATGACTTACATTAATCAGAAGCAGAGAATGACTTACATTAATCAGAAGCAGAGAATGACTTACATTAATCAGAAGCAGAGAATGACTTACATTAATCAGAAGCAGAGAATGACTTACATTAATCAGAAGCAGAGAATGACTTACATTAATCAGAAGCAGATAATGATTGTAGCTTGCTCAATCCAAATTTTTAAAGCGATCTCTTCTTTAAATTTAAAACCTGTGACTTATAATAAACATTACATGCTATTTTTATTTTTTAAAATTCATCTAGTTGTTTAGAGCAATGGTTCTCAACCTTTCTAATGCCGCGACCCTTTAATACAGTCCCTCATGCTGTGGCAACCCACAGCCACAAAATTACTTCCGTTGCTACTTCATAACTGTAGAGTATATGTGTTTACCGATGGTCTTAAACGACCGCTTGAAAAGGGTCATTCGACCCCCAAAGGGGTCGCTACCCACAGGTTGAGAACCGCTGGTTTAGAAGATATTTTGGTACAACCGCAGCGTCATGTCATGCGCGTGTTTCAGAGCCATAGATACATAGTCTGAGAAATGATCAGTCTACCTATGTTAGGACCAGCCGTGTAACTTCGAGGCCCTTTTCATCCAAGGACCTCCTGGTGTTATCAAGAGCTGCTGAAATACTTGTGTTTTCAAACTGTTCCAATACGCTAAGGTCGTGTAACAGCTGGAGCTTAAATATAATGTTTACCCTGAGCTAACAGAGTGAGCCGACGGAGCGCGTCATCACACGCTTTCAATGCGTCAAAAGATACGCACATCGGCAATGCGACTGATGCATTCTAGAGATAAAATATCAGATTATTGGCCATTCCCCCCCCCCTTTTTAGATTATCGATTGATAAACGAAAGTCCACTATTAATGTGATGAGTGTATGTGCTTACCCCATGGAGGAGTCCACGACAAATTTATTGTAGTTACTTTATAATATTAGGCGCAGCTTTGGCAAAAAATTATTCGACGTTATATTTTTATGTTAGGGACCCTGCCATACTTGTTTATAAATGGTGTATGCCACACTACGACAAGACGCAAGTAGCTTCTACTGTTTGTTGTTACGATTGAATGAATCAGTTCCAGGACTCGAGTTACTAGCAACAAACTCACGGTCAAAATCAGATGGTAGATTATTGAGACCCTGAATATAACAATAAATCATTGTAAAGTGGATAAAAAAAATAAATAATAATCTAGGTGAATTATGTTTATAGCATATAGCTTATTGTTTCTCATCTAAGAGTCGTAAGAAGTTTCCACATACGTGAAATGAAAATTATGCCCAGAAAATCATGCCGGGAACATTATGTCAAGAACATCATGTTCAGAACATCATGTCAAGAACATCATTGCTAAGAACACCATGTCAAGAACATCATGTCAAGAATATCATGTCAAGAACATCGTGTTAATAACATCATGTCAAGAACATCATGGTAAGAACATCATGTCAAGAACATCATGGTAAGAACATCAATCAAATTACATCTAGAAAAGAACATACTATACAATGATATTCCATAATTATTATTATTGGCCGTGTTAGATGATGAGATTCTACATAACTGTTATTGATTAACTCAAACAAATGCTGACGTGTTTGCATAACTGCACATATAGGATTAGGTGTGTATGTGTGTTGGCTAGCCAGACTACACATTCGGGGAGTCTCAACGTGGTCGGAGATTAAGTACATACTGATTTAAAAGACAAATCATCTTTTAAGACATTATTCCTGAAGACATTTTTGTAACATTTAATGACATCTCGGACACTATAATTAATTGGGTATCAGGTACAATCGGTCGAGTCCATGGAGACTAGTTGTATAAATTACTACTGGTTCTATACATTGCTACTTGTTCTGTACATCGCTACCCTTTCTATACATTGCTACTGGCTCTATACACCGTTACTAGCTCTGTACATGCAATTTTCACTTCTGCTCATTGGTCGGAGCACATTATAGAAAACGAGACGTATGTTTTTAATGTCCGGACTACGACTCAGACCCGTCGGGTATTTTATCAACACATCCGGACCTGGACGTGGTGTTCAAAACTGCACACGATTCCGCCCTAGAGGTAGGGGCGTGAAACGATCATCGGATTTTCGTCTCTCTATTTTTAACTCTTTTAACAGCCATTTATTTTCACATAACACTTATCCATTTTTTAACAGAAACATTTTTTAAAATACAATTATAAAAGAACTTTATGTTTTTCAAATTATTAATATTTTGTAAGAATTCAAAGTCTTTTATACAAATCTAACGTCTGGTATAATTATACTACATGTGTTTACTAATTATCGGTAATATGTCGTATCGAAATGAATGTTAAAGATCGATAACCGATTTAAAACTGGTTTCCGAATACCGGTTACCGGGTTGCGTATAAAATTCCATGCTATCATACTTCCTTAGGAGTACTTACAATGATATTTTTATTTTTCAAAGTTTGCGCCCAAAAGGCGTTCTTTTAACCAACAATTTAACTGTACTATTTAAAAATGTCAGTTATTAATTGCGCAAAGTGAGCTCACATCAAAATACCAAAACCAAATTGAATCTTAAAATGTATATGAGGCATCAGCAGACAAATTTAAATATTAACTTAAATTGAGCACGTCACTCAGAAGTACGAAAATCAATTCTATAGGATTAATTGTTAACGTGGTTGTATTTGACGAGGTCAGGACGTTTGGTGAAAAGGCACGCTCAAAACGTTGCTGAACGAGGATTGTGGTTTGATTAATACATTGTTCTGATAGCTTATATAGAAATGAACTCATGGAACCACATGGCCACACAGAACAAGGCACAGCCACACACACAGAATAAGACATATCCACACAGAACAAGTCGCATCCAGGCAGGACAAGATAAAACCTCACAAAAGACACAACCATACAGAACAAGACACATACACATTGAACAAGAAATGGCGCAACCACACAATACCAGACACAACAACATTGACCAAGAACAAGGCACAACGAGACAACCACACAAACACACAACCGAACACAACCAGACAGAAAAAAGACATAATCACACAGCTCCGCATAAATAGACACAAACACACAACCACACATAACCAGACACAATCACACATAACCACACATAACAAGACACAGACGCACTTAACCAGACACAACCACACAGAGCAAGACACGGCGACATTTAACCAAACACAACTACACAGAGCAAGACACAACCACTCATAATAAGACACATCCATACAGAGCAAGAAACAGCCATACTTAACCAGACACAATCACGCACAGGACACTTTAAATATGATTACATCATTTTCCTGTATTTATTTGGAGGATTGAAATTACATTACAGTAAAAAAAATATAACGCTAACAAGGTGTAACATTAATCATTTCTGAAAGGTTTAGCGTAGATAAATTCTCAATCTTCGTGATCTAATCAACTGGCTTCCGTAATTCCAAAGTTGGCATCTCACAAAAACAAAGAACTTTGTAATCCTACATCACAGTGGGAGAATGAAAAACATTTTCTAGATTGGACACAACGTTCTATCAAGTCGAGGTAAATTGAATATCATTACACATTATTCAGTACTACACATGGTAGAAGGTATTACTTTGGCCATTACAAGTCTCATAGTCCTAAACTCGTGCCCAAGATGAATACAGTAGCCAACCTTTGGGTGTCTACCATGTTTCAGCATCTATTTGTGACCAATAGTTTAATCCTTTACAAAATACAGAATGGAGTTGATTAACATATCTCTATTTTACGCCTGTAAGTAAATATGTCGTAAAAAGCCAAGGCTGATTGGGCAGCTATCTATGCGATTACGCATGCGTAGGTTATTGTCTTTTTAACCTATGTCATGTTCATCCCACCCGACACTGCTATTTTTGATAAGAGAACTATTTCAATTCATAGTCCAGAATGGCATTTTCTGCTATTTTTCATTCCAGGATTCTAGTTTTTAGGATGATAGTTTTTAGAAGTAAGTATTAGTGACAAATAAATTAAAATGTTATGCTTAGTTCACACGATCAAATTTTAGTAAAAAAAAATTTCTAATATCTTTTTTTAATTTTCAAAAATAAATTTGACCAAAATTTGATCGTGTGACCTGAGCATAAGTATTTTCTCGTTGTTGTAGGATGAAATTTCTCCTATCTCTTGAGTATTGTGTTGAGTGAAATGTGTCTGAAGACCTTACCCAACAGCTGAGGTATGTAGGGATCAATATATATTTTATTTGGTTGAGAAGTTCAACTCATGAGGAATTTTTCCACGTTCATCGTTGATGATGATTAAGAGATTATAATTCTACTAGCGTTGGGATTAAGATACTGTGTGAAAACCAGGATTACTTGTTAGCTTCTATGACGAATTATTGAAATGGTAACATGTTGTTAAAGGCGCAGCTTGAGAAACGCTACAATGGTAGTGGAATGCAATATCAGTTGAAAAATTGAGATCAGGTAGGACATTGAGATGTAACGTTAATTGGAAAATTGAAATTTAAGATTAGGTGGAACATTCAAATGTTAGGTCAGGTGGGACATTCAAATGTTAGGTCAGGTGGGACATTAAATGTGAGATCAGGTGGGACATTTAAATGTGACGTTAGGTGGGACAGGAACATGTGTGGTAGAGTGAGACATTCAAATGCGAGTTCAGTTGGGCAATTAAATGTAAGGGCAGGTGAGGCGCTGATCTTCGAGATCAGGTAGGGTTTGAAATGCGAAGTCAAATGGGACATTGAAATGTAAGGTCAGGTGGGACATCAATACATTTCACATCTTGCCATCTCCTGTCGTAATGTACTGGACTTTAACATTTTTTTTTAAATATTGATTTCTCATTGGCTGTCAGAATACATAAGCTTTACAATCAACTATTGGTAATATTTCTCATTGGCTGTCAGAATACATACGCTTTACAATCAACTATTGGTAATATTTCTCATTGGCTGTCAGAATACATAAGCTTTACAATTAACTATTGGTAATATTTCTCATTGGCTGTCAGAATACATAAGCTTTACAATCAACTATTGGTAATATTTCTCATTGGCTGTCAGAATACATACGCTTTACAATCAACTATTGGTAATATTTCTCATTGGCTGTCAGAATACATAAGCTTTACAATTAACTATTGGTAATATTTCTCATTGGCTGTCAGAAGACATAAGCTTTACAATCAACTATTGGTAATATTTCTCATTGGCTGTCAGAATACATACGCTTTACAATCAACTATTGGTAATATTTCTCATTGGCTGTCAGAATACATACGCTTTACAATCAACTATTGGTAATATTTCTCATTGGCTGTCAGAATACATAAGCTTTACAATCAACTATTGGTAATATTTCTCATTGGTGGTCAGAAGACATAAGCTTTACAATCAACTATTGGTAATATTTCTCATTGGCTGTCAGAATACATAAGCTTTACAATCAACTCTTGGTAATATTTCTGGCGCAACTCTTAGGTAATGTTTGAAGCAAAAACTAACACGAGAAGCATTCTGATACAAAATATAAACATACAACCATAGTTTTTTCTTAATTCAACTTGAAAATAAGTCCAAAAAGTTAACGTCCATACAGGAATATTTATGATAGGTTTGTGTTCGATATCATGAACACAGCCTTCCATTCGCCTTCCAAGTACATCAATAGGGAGCAGTTAATAACTATCATATACAGAGGCTGAATTAGGAATCAATATGAAACAAATGGCCACCAAATTGCATTGACTGCCCAACAGCGAATCCTTCAGTAATAGCTACAGCAACTGGTCTCATTACGGCATTGACCAATCCATAGGGTGGGCCGGAAGAAGGGAAATTAGAAAGGACGATGGGGGGAAAGAGGCCAAATTCAATCAATACCCGGGATGGCCGGCGTAATGGCGTGCGAATAGATGGTTTATAAAATAATAATCGTCTTTGTGGGCTCAATTATGTAACAGCGCTTAACAAAATGTAAATACTTAATTGGATTCGGACAGACAAGAATTGAGCAATGAAGTGAAAATACAAGGAATTTGAAATGTTGAGTTTGAGATGTTGAATTTGAGATGTTGAATCTGAGATGTTGAATTTGAGATGTTGAATTTGAGATGTCGAATTTGATATGTTGAATTTGAGATGTTGAATTTGAGATGTTGAATTTGAGATGTTGAATCTGAGATGTTGAATTTGAGATGTTGAATTTGAGATGTTGAATTTGAGATGTTGAATTTGAGATGTTGAATCTGAGATGTTGAATCTGAGATGTTGAATTTGAGATGTTGAATTTGAGATGTTGAATTTGAGATGTTGAATTTGAGATGTTGAATTTGAGATGTTGAATTTGAGATGTTGAATTTGAGATGTTGAATTTGAGATGTTGAATTTGAGATGTTGAATTTGAGATGTTGAATTTGAGATGTTTGAGATAAAGAATCGATGCTCATTGGATTGTTGGAAAGTGGATCTGTTAGCAGTGGCGCAGCGTTAGTTGCGTGGGTACTGGGGAGAGATATAAAAATGGGCCCAGGAAAATTGTTATACTTTAATGTGCTCGGGAGCCTTTTGGCTTTGGGCCCTGGTGCGGTGGCGTCACCTGCGCCGATGTAGCTACGCCACTGTCTGTTAGTGAATGTTTTATAGATGGTGGAGTATGAAACGAGGGAGAACAGACCAGGCTAAAGAATGTACCAGGCTAAAGAACGTACCAGGTTATAGAACGTACTAGGCTAAAGAAAATACCAGGCTAAAGAACGTACCAGGTTATAGAACGTACTAGGCTAAAGAAAGTACTAGGCTAAAGAACGTACCAGGCTAAAGAATGTACCAGGCTAATGAAAGTACTAGGCTAAAGAACGTACTAGACTAAAGAACGTACTAGGCTAATGAAAGTACTAGGCTAAAGAACGTACCAGGTTTAAGAACGTACTAGGCTAAAGAATGTACCAGGCTAAAGAACGTACTATGCTAAAGAACGTACCAGGCTAAAGAACGTACCAGGCTAAAGAACGTACACGGCTAAAGAACGTACCAGGCTAAATAACGTGCAAGGCTAAAGAGCGTACAAGACTAAAGAACGTACTAGGCTAAAGAACGTACTAGGCTAAAGAACGTACCAGGCTAAAGAAGGTACCAGGCTAAATAACGTACAAGGCTAAATAGCGTACAAGGCTAAATAACGTACTAGGCTAAAGAACGTACTAGGCTAAAGAATGTACCAGGCTAAAGAACGTACTAGGCTAAAGAACGTACCAGGCTAAAGAACGTATCATGCTAAAGAAAGTTCTAGGCTAATTTACAATTTTCCCATTAAATCCTAAGGAAATTATAAATATGAATATACATGACAAATGTTTTTTTTTTTTAGAAAAAACTGGATATTTAATTATTGGTAAAGTTAGATGAGAAAACAAGTTAATTATGATTAAAGCCAAACACGTCGACTCTGAGACTCTGGGTTAGATTGACAAATGTTTCACTGTAACACACTGCATTACCCAGCACACAGTGAGGGTCGGTTTAATGGCGTCAGTCAGTGTTAAGTAGATTTCTAGCTAAAGTGTCTCATAAAACTATAATGGCCTGCGTCAACGTGGAGTTTTGGCATTTGATTAGATAGGGAAAGATAGACGGTCATTGGGTGTGAAAAGATAAAGTTATATTAAGGCTTAGTTCAAACGGGGGCGAGACGAGCTTTTCGCAGTCTCTCTGCTAAGAAAAAACAACAACACAACTGCTGGTGGCCTAGAATGCCACCTGTAATAAAAGGAAAACAAGTGCCATCCGGGGGAGCCCCCCCCCCCTACCAAAACACTCCTACGCCACTGTATAATTGGTATAAAAAGTTTTTCGTTTGGTGGGAACTCGAGTGGGATTAAGGGAGGGGTGGATGGTGCGTTTTATACACGACAGTGCTCCGCAACCTTTTTCCCCTTATGGCACAACTATGCACTTGCAATATATATGTGGCACACCAAGACTCTTTCCAGATTTCCGCGGTACAACACAATTAAAACATTTTTTTAAAACGCAAAACTGGTATATTGTTGTTGAATTTTTACACTTACCCACGTTTTAAAAATCTTTACTTTTTAATACAATTTTCTCAAAGGCGTGAAGACATCGTGAGCCCTGATATCAAATGAACAGAAATACAATTTTATTTTTGATACAAAATTCCCTTTTCACTTTCTTCTTCTTTCCACAAAACTTCTTGTTTTCTTGTTGTGAGCTCGTCATTTATTTTTTATTAATTTTCATATAATTTTTTTTTAAAGTCTTTAAACAAAGTCTTACATGTTTCCTGGGTTAGCGCTAAGAAACACTACCATTCAAATATAGAAACAAATTGAATACTAGATATAGCCCGCCAAACATTGGCAACAGCATTGCGTGAAATTTCCATATACTGAAGTTACTTGACAAAACATGAACTCAAGTAACGCACATTTAAGAATCCCAATTTTTGCAACACTCTATTATTCCCCCAATTATACTTCACTTCACACTTTTTATTTCCCGCCCATGAACTATGTTAAATATTCTGATGTCCCAACTACTTTTAAACCGACTATTATTTACACCATTCTTCAATTGAGATGATTTCATTTTCCGAAAAGAAAATATTACGCGCCAAATGCAGTTGCTTTATATATATAAAAAAAAAAATTCACCTAGGTATGGGGAATTATATTTTTCGCGCTCGTGAGCTCATAATTGAACCATACTTTCTTTGAAACATTTATAATTATTTAATCTGTAATATACTATCAATACAAAATTCGCCGATGAGAAGCAGTCCATTAGGAAACAATCCACGAGTCATACCAGAAGCGTAATCTATATAAGAGATTATGCAAATGCGATGGAAATCAGTGACCACTAACTTATTGATGGCATTCACGTTTAAAGTGCCAGATTTTATTTCAATGCTTTAAAGGAAAACCAAAAGCACACCCAAAAACCAAACGAACATATTTTTTTTAAAATATCACATCGCACGATAAAAAAAGATTTTGACCGTGTTAAGGAGAGGAAATATCTTCAGTACCATTAGTCTCGACAGCCTGGTCTCCTTAGTGTGTGCTAGTTTTCTTTTGTCGCCGATGAAATTTAACGTGGGTAGAGAGAGACATTCCTGAATCAACACCTGGTCCAAGTATTACACTGCGCATGCGTGAACAGAGTACCACCAAAGATCATAGTGACAGAGACGTCTTTAAATCGTCGTTTCCGACACATTAAGAAGGTGATTTGTCACATGACCCCCACCCCCACTAATTTAAACATGCAAATGTGCTGTGCATCTTGCTAATTAGCCAATCATTTTCCCGATCATTGTCCCGATCATTGTCCCGATCATTGTCCCAATCATTGTCCCAATCATTGTCCCAATCACTGCCCCAATCTTTGTCCCAATCACTGCCCCAATCACTGCCCCAATCATTGTCACAATCATTGTCCCAATCATTGTCCCAATCATTCTCCCAATCATTGTCCCAATCATTGTCCCAATCATTGTCCCAATCACTGCCCCATACATTGTCCCAATCATTGTCCCAATCATTGTCCCAATCATTGTCCAAATCATTGTCTCAATCACTGCCCCAATCATTGTCAAAATTACTGTCTTAATCATTAAAGCAATAACATGCAGGCTTGGCTGCAACAATACATGTGCTGACTTGTTTAAAGCAATAACATGCAGGCTTGGCTGCAACAATACATGTGCTGACTTTTTAAAAAATAATGTTGGTCACATGAAGTAGTTTTTTTTTGTTCTAATGGCAGGTGACACGAACACAGGCGTTAACGTAGCCCCACTACAACTCCGCCCCTGTATGCTGGCACACCTTCATTCCGCGTCGGACAGGCAGACAAATGATGAATGATTGCCTGACAGGTAGATATGTGATACATATACCAAGCTTAGAGAGAGAGAGAGAGATCATACATGTGTTGGAATTAACACCACTGAGTATAGGAACTGCACACAGAAGTAACATCCCCAGTACAGTTGACATTTCTCGTTATGTAGGAACGGTTGGCCGATGCGCGTCTTTTAAAATGTAACCAAAAAATCGATTCATTTATTCAAACACATTGCTCTTATCTAATGTTTATTTTAAACTACAAATATCCAATGCCATTTAGTGGTTAGCAAAATGTTAATTTATTTTTAAGAAAATCAATCAGAATTAAGCACGTTCTCAGTGTCTAGCGATGGTGGTACGGACACTACAGCCACACTTCTAAGAGGAAGACATAAAGGATTTTATATCTTAATATTGTTCATCCAAACAGATCTTTAAATTAAAGGCTACTTAAAAGAGTGCAACAATGAAACTGTCCTTATATAACCTTTAATTAGAACTAGAGATCGGCCGAATTTAGGCTTCGGCTTCGGCCGAAGTCCCGTAAAGCTTTGGTTTCGGCTTCGGTTTCGACCGAAAGTCATTTTTAACTTCCGGTCTGGTTTCGGTTTCGGCCGAAATCAGAAAATCACTTTCGACCGGTCTCTAATTAGAACTGATAGCAAGCAAACTATTAGTATCTTTAACAAACAAGTTTAAACATTTCATATCGTCCATTCTTAAGGTGTAAAGGAAGCTTCGTCTTTGATTAATCTATAGCGAAAGCATTTAGTCACGTGGTTTGCGACAACACTTGTTTACATTGTATGACAGTCTTGGAGAATATCAAAAGGGCAAATTTGGCCTATTATGGAAACAACCCTATCTATGGTTGGTGACTGTGATACCCTGTATGGTAGTTTGTGACAGTAACAGTCTGTACGATGGTTTGTGACAGTAACCTGCGGTACGAGGGTTTCTGACAGTAACTTTGGTACGATGGCTTGTGATAGTGACATCGGCACGAATGGTTTGTGACAGTTACAGCCATTTTGACGGTCTGTGATTCGATTGTCTCTGAACTTACGTTTTGTGACGGTAATCATGCGTTATAAGTTTCACTTTGAATGGTAGACTGGGTGGTACACTAAAACAAAATGAGCAGTCGGTCTAACTAAAACTAAATGAGCAGTAGGTCTAACTAAAACAGCAAATAAGGCTGGGAGGTACTCGAAAGTGGTGCACACATAATTACTGCTTTATTAATTCAAAAGTGTACTCAATTATGCACCTTGTATAACCAGCTTCTTCACCTCTACAAGTTGGTATAAAAAGCTTAGTTACTCCGTTATTGGACATGATATAACATCAGAAGTAATAATTAATTCAATGAATTCATTAATTAATTGACGCGACACAAAGTTTATGTGGCAGACTGACTGCTGTTGACGTGAAAGTGGGTCAAGAGGTACACTGGGGGCATCTGTTGCCAGAGAGGTACGGTAATCTTGATGGCTTACGTTTATGAAAGCGAACATTTTACATTAAATTTCTCACCTGGTGCGCATGGTTTAATGACACGGTGGTGTGAGCAAAGAATATGGCTGAGTGTGAGCACCGATCTCCAGATCTGTGTTGGACGACACATTTGCGCTTCTGTTATTGTTTGATCGCTCGAAAGTATAAAGCGATTCTAATGTTTGTGTGTGTGCCAACAGGGGATGTAAGTTAACGTAGGAACTTAATAGTTAATGGAGTTAGCTATACACCGACATATTCACATTATCAAAAAGTTAAAGTCGTAAAAATGTCAAAAGTTGAATTCGTAAAATGTCAAAAGTTGAATTCGTAAAAAGACAAAAGTTGAATTCGTAAAATGTCAAAAGTTGAATTCATAAAAAGACAAAAGTAGAATTCGTAAAAAGACAAAAGTTGAATTCGTAAAAAGTCCAAAGTTGAAGTCGTACAGAGTCAAAAGTTAAAGTTAAAAAAAAGCTCGCAAATTACGCACAACATTGTGATAAGGAAGGAAAAAACACAACACTATCTATATCATTATAGATAATTAGCGTAGTTCTAGCGTCTTAGATGAAAAAAACCCAACTCAAAAGTTAATTTTCTTGCATGTGATTTTGATTAGCCCCGCTGACACGCAGGGTACTTGGTGTTTGGTTACATCTAGTTGCACCATAGCGTTAAGTATAATTAGTTACAGGTCATCTGCGTTATTTCAGCCATGTTGAATCAGGTCATGTTTGCTGACAATTGGCCTGGTCACGGCCATGGAGCAGCCAATCAAGGACCACGTGGCGATTGAGCGTTGACAAGATAATGCCTCGAATTAAGCCTGAGTTATTGACTTACGGTCACTGAGGGAAAATGGACAAAAAACACAAAACAACGATGAATGAAACAGACATGCGAAGATAGTGCGTGCCATCAAAATGGCCAACGATGAGTTTCATGTTGATACGAAGACACTCAACGGTTCAGGAAAACTAAATTCATTTCTGAAGAGATGATTATCATAAAAGTTACAGGTTGAAAAATTTCATCCTTTATGTTAACATATATTTTATTCGTGTGATTCTGGCAGGCAAAAAATCTTCGGACGGCTAAGTGACCCACTTGCCGTCAACCCATCATGCTAGAACTTGGCACATAAACTCGTTGCCGATGACAACACTTTCTTTCACGTTTTCAGCTATCCCTCCACCCCCAACCATCCAAAAATCAGTTTTTCCTTTTTTTTTTTCCTAGGCGAAGATGAAGGAAAGATGATGCCACAGAGTTCACGAAATAAAATTCCCGATAAATACGATAAACGAGAATCGTTAAAAAAAATATCGCAAGTGCGTTTGGTGTGTGATGATTTCTTGTGATTTTTTGAAATTATTGGTTTAATAAAGTTGGGTTTGTTAAGCGGGTGGGTCAATAGAATATTAATATAGTTCAGAGGAGCGAAAACTATTTGCGGTTGAGAGTATTGGGGGGAAAAAAAGGGGGGGAAGGGGTGGAGTGTTACTTGAATGCATGTTTTCATTGCTCGATGTTACAGGATTTATACGAACATTTTGTTTTTAGGGATTGTTTAATTTTGACTCAATAAAAACGCAACATCACATTGCTGAATTGAAACTGAGCCCAACTCTTCGGCATGGCATAAAATATTTAATATACAAAGGTAAATTCGAAAAAAATAATGCTTATATATTTAGTGTAGAATACCGTATTTACTAAAGAAATAATTTGTTCAATGTTTCAATATCATCTATCTATTTCCTTTAGACAGCTTTATCTATGCCAACTGGGCGTGGTGGTAAAACCTTGTAGGGCATATGGGAAGTTCAGAAAACCAGGGGAATTCCATAGTGTAAATGTATGAGTGAAACTTTCAAATGAATCATGTAAGAATGAACGTTGCTGTGAACGTGGTCCGTACTTTTTTTTTTTTTTTTACAGTGTCTAACATCGATCGCTCTTTTGGCTGTACTCTAGAATTCATCATTAATTTATCGCGGGGCTCATAGACAAAGGACTAGTTCAACTCACTGGATAAAATTAATTAATTCAACATTATATTCATCGGTTAGAAAGTAAACCTAAATTGTTCTCAACTTCGTTACATCAACATAAAGCAACCATAATTAGCCAGGGGGCTCTTAGTTTCGTTAATAGACAGACAGAGATACAATAGACTGTGCTCAGTTCGCTTAGCTACAGGAACAGACGACCTCTGCGCCAAATAAGCATTTGGTGTAACTCTGTCGTTTGAACATTAACCCTCTTTGGGCATGAGCGATGAAATTATAGTTCTTTAATATCATGCAAATATATGATGCACATCACATTTGTTCGTTAATTTTGTTTTAATATTTCTACACAGGGAGAAACTGTTTTAAATAAAAATTTTGTGCGTGAATAAATCGTCCTGTTACGCTGCACACTGTGATTGGCCAAGAATCCTTTTCAATTTATCAGAACTTGCCAGTGTTTCTCATGTTTACATTCATTCAATACGCCCATAAATTTGCCGAAATTAAACGTTACCCAACATTCAGCTATAACAAACATTTTCAGGTATGCAACAGTGCGTCGATGAGAACAATTGTTGTATTGGGTCGTTGCGTGAAAACTGTTCAAGCGGGAATTTTATCGTTTTTCCGTCGCCCTGAATCTCTCGTAATCAAATGTATACGCGAGGAAGAGATGCAATAGAATTTATTTTATTATCTCCACTTGACTACCAACACATCTCCAAGTTAAATTACTTATGGGTTTCATGATTTATCTCATTTGTAGCGTAAAAGTATAAAAAAAAGTTATTGGCATATATGCTTCTAGCTTCATCGTCTAAAAGCGACACAGATGTCTAAACAGACCCAGATGTCTAAACAGACCCAAATGTCTAAACAGACCCAAACCTCTGAACATACCCAAACATCTAAAGAGACCCAAACATCTAAACAGACACATACATCTAAACAGACCCAAACGTCTAAACAGACAGAGACGTCTAAACAGACACAGGCGTCTAAACAGACCCAGACGTCTAAACAGTCCCAGACGTCTAAACAGATCCAAAAGATGCTTTGGAAATCAAACAATGACGGACGATATTATACAGTTTTGTAAGATAAAATATTGTCTGTTTATTGGGATTTCTGCGGCAGCGATTCCAAACCAATTAAAATGAAAGAACAGAGAAATCACCAAGTAATCAAAGTAGAGATACCATAACAAAACATGCGTCATTGGATTAGCTAATGTAGGGCAAGGAAAGAACCTGTAAAAGCATTGGATCCCCAATAGATCCGAAATAGATCCTTCACAAATATGCAATGGATCAATAATGAAAAGGAAATTCAATAAATCCACCACGGATCCACAATGGCTCATTCATAGATCTACAATAGATCCAAAATAGATCCAACAGAGATCCACAATAGAGCCATCCTATATCTACAATGAATCCCCTCATAGATCCATAGTAGATCCACAATGGATCCACAATAGATCCACCATAGATCCACAATATATCCAAAATAAATCCACATTAGATCCACAATAGATCCATCATAGATCTACCATAGATCCACAATAGACCATCCAAAGATCTACAAAGATTCAAGACAGATCCAAAATGAATTAAAAGTTCTAGGAACATTCAAGACCAAAAAAAAAAAAGACTTAAAGAAATACAAGGGTTCCCACAGATTTGATGGGAACAAATCATCTGGAAGTTTTGCCGTGGATTAAATAGACGTTCAGATAACTTAGACAATGAAAATTACGCTAAGACCTGATTTTTTAGGACGTAAACAGTAGACATTGCCGAAAATTGGACAAGTCGAAATGTTTGACATTCATTTATTGTAACTTATGATTTTTACACTGGAAACGTAATTCTTCAAGCGTTACTTCGATCGCTTGTGGAAATACATAGTAACAAGGGTATAGAATAATACAAACACATAAGAGAATTGAATACATTGTAACTGAAGTATGGGAATCTATACACTATCCCTATTTGGTTGGGGCGGGTGTGGTGGTGATGGGGGCAAGATTAAAATAAAATATGCACTTTGATAAATTCAGCTCATAGATAAACTCGAAGGTTAATATTAACTCTCTTCGCAAATACACCAGTGAATGACAGATCTGAAGCATACTAAGAATTCATTTAGCTTAGTGTCTCTCGATTCCCCCTAAAATAATTATATCATCTTTAAAAATAACTTCACGAAATTGTGTTTCACCAAATGTTCAACACAACGCTCACGAAGCCACACTTGATAAAATGACAATACAACATACGTCCGCTAATGAAGATTCCCAGAAGGCCAACAACACCGACACTTAGAGCAATGTTAAGTCCGTTGTGAAACAACTGTTTGAAGGTTTTTCCCGCGCTAGATGGAGGGTGAGTCCAACTACCGAGCAGCGCAGCATGCACGGGCCGAGACGCTGAACACTAACTACGGGCTGCGATATTGATTTGGGTCGCGTGACACATTCTTTTTTTCTTACTGTTATTTTTTTTTTCCTTTTTTTTTTGTGAGCCCCCAAAAAACGTTAAAAAGGGCGCAGAAATGGACAAGAAGGGGCAAAGTTTATGGTGGGGAGTGGGGGTGGGGTGTTATTGGGATTTAAGTGCACATTTTGGTTATGCTTGTTGAATATGTGTGCTGTGTTTATCATTGGTTACGTGGAGGTGTCCGACTGTGTAGTACATATGTGTTGCTAGTGCGTTACATATATGAACGGTTCATTACTGTCAATGAAATGTGTCGCTGATCGTGTACTGTAGTTAGTGTGATACTCTCACTGTGGACCCCCCCCCCCCCCACAACCCCTTAAACGGATGACTATATGGTCCTTGTCGAACTGGACGGACGAAAAATAATTTGAAACATATTTACGTTTCGACCGACCGCACGTGAGCTATGCGTCGTGGTGTCATAATAATGTGATAATTTGTAGTTCCGATGTTTTTATTCTATTAGAAGACTGGTAAGGGAGCACTGCGTCGTGATGTCATTATCCCCTGTAGTTCCAATGTTTCTATTCTTATAGAAGAATGGATAGTGTTTAAGCTTAGTCATCAGGGATAGGGTCTATTTAACTAGCACTGGCAGATCCAGGAACAAACAGAAGGGTTGGCAGTGTAAACAAATTAATCATATAATCCAATCATATAATTATATCAATCATATAATTATATCAATCATATAATCCTATCAATCGTATAATACTATCAATCATAAGATCCGATCAGTCATATATTCATATCAATCATATAATGCAATGAATAATATAATCATGTCAATCATATAATCCTATCAATCATATAATCCTAACATTAATATAGTCCTATCAATCATATAGTCCTATCAAACATAATATCATATCAATGACATAATCCCATCAATCACATAATCAAATCAATCATATAATCCAATCAATCATATAATCCTATCAATCAAATAATCCTATCAATCATATGTCACCAATTGCTTTAGAGTGCTTTCATACAAGAGAAATAGAAATTGCATGAACCATGTCGCTATCTCCAAGATGTTATTAGTGCATTCTCTGTCATTACGTCTCTAGCCTACACGCTCTCTTTTTTTTCCTTTTCAAGCTTTGACCTACCGTGTTCACCTATCTTGCACTACTGTGATACTTTACTAGTATGATAACTACACCAGTGTTCTATTTTACTAGTTGGATACTATACTTGTGTGAACTATGCTAGCGGGATACGATACTAGTGTGATGCTAAACCAGTCTGACACTATACTAGTGTGCTACTTTACTAGTGTGATACTAAACTAAAGTGATTCTAAACCAGGGAGAAGTGAGAGGCAATACGTGTACTTTGAGAAACAATGGCTACACTAGGACCAAGGAACATGTCTGGCAGTAAGAGGAAGTTTCAACAATGTAGTGTTCTCTGGTAACTTACTGGACTGTGTGAGGATCAACAGCAGAGCGACGGCGCGTCCTACGACTTCCCCCTACCCAGATAATCTCCGAGAGTGACTTGTTATCTCCTCCAGGGATGTGACATCTTGGACACGGCAGCTTCATCAGGCCGCCCCGATTCAGCGGGAACTGCCGCCTGCTCTGCGTGGTGCCTCATCAGCCGCCAGACCGCTTCCGGGCTGCTCCAAGTGAAACTCCAGTCAGTTGTATATTTCCGGCCAACTATCATAGAGGATGCTGTCCCGTACAACATGTCCCGGGGGGACGGGGGCGCACTGCTTAGTGCTTAACACGCAATGTTACAGTAATCGTTGTCTGAAGGGATACGAGATGAATCAAGTTTGTAAAACAAAAAGGCGGACGGGGGTAGGTGTAAGGAAAAGAATCCATTATAATTGTACTCACGGGTATGCAGATATTACATGTATAATTGCGAAACGGATATACCATATATATTCATGTGCAATGCTATGATTTAAAAAAAAATTCTCGTGGAATATGCTGTTTAAAATGATAATCAATTCTAGCGATGATTATAAGAGAACTCTTGATTAAATAATCATGGGTTCGACTTTAAGGAATGTAATTAAACTCCTCGGACAAGAGGCTCTCTGACTCAAAATTTAAAATGAAAAAAAGTACAACAAAAAAGTACAACAAAAAAGTACAACAAAAAGTACCAAAAAAAAGTACAACAAAAAGTACAACAAAAAAGTACAACAAAAAAGTACAACAAAAAGTACAACAAAAAAGTACAACAAAAAGTACAACAAAAAAGTACAACAAAAAAAGTACAACAAAAAAGTACAACAAAAAATTACAAAAAAAAGGAAAACAAAAAAGTACAACAAAAAATTACAACAAAAAGTACAACAAAAAAGCATACTAGTATACATATTTTTATACCATGTTATTCTATCGTCACGAATTTTTTATTCAATAATTCATGTTTAAATCTTAAAATGAATATTCTGTTTATGAGATGGAATTCAATGTACTATTTACAAGACATTGTATGCAAAGGTGCACCTTATATAAATAGAATGAACCGATCTCTTGAACTGCTTAGAAGCAGAAATGTTTCACTTATAACAAACTCAATCGTGTTGCAGTGTGTAATTTCTTGACAGGACATTTTAGGACATCAGAGCGCTGTGAGCATGCTAACATAGCGTGGAGATGAGCGCTATATAAGTACTCAAATCATGATCATCATCTCTTATTAATAAAAGAGTCTATTTCTATCCAGAAAATGAAACAGCCCCTACATGTAGTCATAGGTCTAGGCCCCAACACAGAAATTTCAATTTTTTTAAGTCTTAAATTTTGTTAATACTTTTTTAGGCGATATCTCTTCCAGACAGTGAAGGCACTATGCGCACACACTCAGAATGGGCAGTGTTTTGTACTGAGCCTAAGGTTACATGCAATAAACACCATGCAAGCTATTCTAACTCTTGTCAAGTCTTCTTTCACAGTAATGTCGACTTGGTGAATTATTAATCGGCCAGACCTGGAGGAAGTGTGTTTGGGGGAAAAAAATGCTTTGGAGACTTGAGTAGGGGCGCTAACTGCAAACTTAACTTTATGTGATGGCAAGGCAAGGAGCAGTAACATCTGTAAGTTTATATCACAAATATCTGTAAGTTTATATCACAAATATCTGTAGGTTTATATCACAAATATCTGTAAGTTTATATCACAAATATCTGTAGGTTTATATCACAAATATCTGTAGGTGTATATCACAAATATCTGTAGGTGTATATCACAAATATCTGTAGGTTTATATCACAAATATCTGTAGGTGTATATCACAAATATCTGTAGGTGTATATCACAAATATCTGTAGGTTTATATCACAAATATCTGTAGGTGTATATCACAAATATCTGTAGGTTTATATCACAAATATCTGTAGGTTTATATCACAAATATCTGTAGGTTTATATCACAAATATATGTAGGTTTCTATCACAAATATCTGTAGGTGTATATCACTTTAAAAAAAATACATCTATATATGTAAGTTTATAACACAGATATCTTTAAGTTTATAAAACATAATATGCATTTTATGTATAACACTGCTATCTGCAAGATTTTTTCAATATCTTTATATGCCTTTTTATAAACCAATTTGAAGAACACAGCTTGTTAATTCCATGAATATTGTGCGATTGGTATACAAGATCAAAAAAGACATTCAAAGAACATAAAATTCAACTATGTTAGACATCCCTAGGTTCGGATAATGAAGCTCATGCTTGGAAACCAAAGAACTGAAATTAATTCAGGTAGTATATTTACATTAATTGAGTGTGTTCAAATCAAAGGGTGTGTGTCAAATATGACTCACAACTTACGAACTCGTGGTCCAGCGGTGACCAGTACGATGGCAGACGTGGGATTTAAATAAAAATAAGTATTGCTCTTAAAATCGATATGAAATGTTTTCATTCGGAAAGAAAAATCACAACGTGGTGTGGTGCTGTCGCAAATACTTCGAGCACAGTAATGATAAACCTATGCTGTGATGAAAACATACAGCCGTAAAATCGAGATGATAATCCAGTAATTTGGGCGTAGGAAGTCCTGGAGGCGCAATGGCATGAATGAAGCTATACTTCATAAGCACAGGCTTAAGTTAGAGATGGCTTAGACTGTATAACCATAGGCCCAAGTTAAAGATGGATTTAACTGTATATTCACAGGCCTTGGCTAGAGATTGCTTAGACTGTATAACCCCAGGCCTAGGCTGGAGATGGCTTGGAGTCAATTTCATTTTGAAGTTATTTTATTTTTTGAATTACCACTCGTATCAAAGAAAGTCGATGAGAATTTATTTTTTCGGTTAAATTTGAATAAAGAACCCAAACAAAGCAAAAGTAATGTACTATTTGTTTACTGGCATAACCAACTTTCCCATCACATACACATATTCCCCGTACAGCGAAAGTTGTCAGCATTCAAGGTCCACCATTTTATTCAGATTCGACACCAGACAGCTCACTTGATATTTGATTAGATGGGACCTTTGGGAACTCTATTGATTTGCCTTGAATTTTAGCTAGAATAATTATTCCGGTGGCTGAGATCTGAAAGCCAGTGTCCTCGCCTCAAGGATAGATAAATAAAACGCAGCCGGCCAGTTCTGTTGGGGATACACAGACGTCCCTACATGTCTGGTCCACACATCCCATCCACTAACTCTGTTATTTCAAATGGTAGCGGGTTGTTTTTTCAGCCGAGAACTGACTTTCTGCCTTTTATTTAAAGCAAACACTCTGTGGTCGAGCGTTAAAATTGAGACTTTAAAATATCGTTTGTGGTTCAACTTAAAAAGCTTTACTTGTTCAACCAGTTTAATGTATACACACAAAAGAGTCACTAGTGCCTTTTTATCGTATGAAAGGACACAAATAATACGAAAGTGATAAAAGAAAGTTTAGCTGTTTAAATTTATTTGAATAAATGCACTACATAGGATTTGAAATGATACTGAAATTTGCGTTAATAATATGTGATAAAATACTGAGTCACGTCAAAAAAAAATATCTTTCCGAATACATTTTCCGGATTAAAGAATGTGTGTCACTGAAAAGTTTTCCTCATAAAAAAAATTAAGATTTTTTTAATGTTAAAAAATTGATTACAAAACCAACTTGCAACTGAAGGCGGCGATATATCAAGTGAGACCAGCTCCCAGCAATCCCTTTAATCTCAACTCCCTAGGACAAATCTAAGGTACTCACACTTCTCGGCTATTAACAGAATGTTTCTACAGACTTCAAAGGATAACTAGCTCCGATTCTAATTGCCAGAAACTGATTTCTTGGCTATTAAAATAATGTTTCTACCGACTTCAAAGAATAACTATTTCCGAATCTAGTCCCCAGAAAATGACTTCTTGGATATTAACAGAATGTTTCTACCGACTTCAAAGGATGACTAGCTCCGAAGCTAGTCGCTAGAAACTGATTAGCTCAACCGAAATGTCTGCGCATTCGTTCAACTACGCCTCATCACTCTCTTTCAGCGTTTAGTCTCATAGGGTCTCACGAGGTTCCGTTATTCTCGGGCTGTACACCTCAGTGTTGTCCTGGGATGTGAGATTGCTGGCGTACACAAATAGCATCAAATGCTGAACATCCCAGTGTTGTCCTGGGAAGTGAGATTGCTGGCGCGCACAAAGAGCCTCAAATCATCTCACGTGCCTGAACGTCTTCTGCTCTTGGCGTAAAGCTTGGGTGGGTGGGGGGGGGGGGTGCGCTCAGTTCAGCATTGCAGATTGTCTTAGGTCAAAAGATTTGATTGTCTTAGGTCAAAAGATTTGATTGTATTAGGTCAAAAGATTTGATTGTTTAATGTCAAAAGATTTGATTGTCTTATGTCAAAAGATTTGATTGTTTTAGGTGAAAATATTTGATTGATCCTTCGTAAACGTCTATACCTTAAATCCACATATATCTGATACGCAACTTGACATCCATGGTAATGAAAAAGGGTGGGGGTGGGAGGAGGCAGACTTAAAATTCATATCTACTTATAATAAATTGCAGGTGAGCGCTTACTTTTATTTTATAAACATTTTTCTGCTCTTGTTGAACTCCAGAAGGCTTCTTGCCGACACGTTGGTTGCTTTATCGCGTGCCTTATTTCAGGTTTTCCCATACCATGTCGGCTTTTTTTTTCCTAGTGGACATCCAGCTCGCTGATCCAAAGAGGAGAATCATCAATAAATTCACTTTAAACATTCTGATTTCCTTGTGCAAAGTGAGGAGGCCACCTGCTAAATCTGATAACTTCAAACTGATATTAAGAAAACAAGCGTATTTTAAAATTAACTTTATATAGCGAATAAAGCATTTATATTTTTATTTTCGTCATACATTAGAGTTAAAAGAAGCTTTTGATTCATTAAATACATAAAATACTGAACTTAACACATGATAAATCAGCCAAAATACCGTAGATTGACACTTAATAAACCAGCCAAAATTGATAAATACTTTTTTTTAAAAAAATTTATTTTGCTGGTTTTTCATTTGGCCTCTTTAAATACTCTTGTGGCATGATCTCTACATCGATGCCACCTTGGCATGATCTCTGCATCGATGCCACCTTGACATCATCTCTTCATTGATACCAGACTTTCTAATATCGTATTGGCTGTGATGTTCGTAACTTCAATTTTGATTTGACACAGGAAATTTCTGTGACATTTATTCTTTCGCCATCAAACTCGGCCACATCTCTTAGTGGGCGGAACGGTGATTCTGTCCCTGCAACGCTACACCCCTTGTAGGGATTTAAACATTTTTATTACAACATCCTTCCTCTCAGACCTAACTGATTCTTTTCGCTTAACTCGCGCCCGGGGCACAAAATATACAATTTGGCGCCCTTTTGTGAGTAGCGCCCGGGGCATGATGCCCCCCTTGCCCCCCCTCGCTACGCCACTGGGTTTTGGTGGTGCACCCTCTTCACTAAAATATCATTTCTCATTCTTTCTTAATGTCCAGCTCAGCGAAGCATGCTTTCTTTTATTTCCGCTATTGGTGTGGTATCCTCATATAAACTGTTCAATTCCTGGTTGTTTCGTATTCTCCATCCACATTCTTCCTTTGTTGGTCCGTATATTTTCCGGAAAACTTTTCTCTCCCATGTGTTCCACAGGTTTTCTGTGGTTCTCCACTTTGATACATTTCTCATGACTTGGTAAATATACACTGATGGTTACCTCTGAAGTTTGTCTATGTTTTACATTTCGGTAAGAACGACATGAACAACTGCAAAAAAAAAATTAATCCAGATCTTTAATTAAAGGACACACACACGCGATGCAATACAAACTCTCTAAACCTTTTAGATACTGCCTGTTTAATTAAAGAGTAATTTATATGTAATACGTAATAATAAGATTTTTCAGTTAACAGCTTTATAAAATATAAACAGGAAAAAAAAGAATGTGGAGATGGAACTTTGCTAAATTCATTCAAACTTGTTCTCATGTCTTAGACTTGATATTATGCACACACGTTTTCAGGATAACGTGTCTCAAATTTATACAGAGAAGCTTAATGTTAAACCAGTGCATTTTTCATTAAAAATAATTATTTTAAAAAAATAAATGAAAACCGAAAACACATGAAAGCTCAAATTTTGTGAAACGATTGACGTGATTCTGAGGACGCCAATATCATGTTCAAGCGGATGACATTTTAACGCCTTTAACCGTAAAATGACATAATGATTTTCAAGATTCCCCAAGGAACAATCTCGTAGATAAACATGACATAGCAGTTTTCCCCATTCTTCCCCTGAACGTCACACACATAATCTGGAGGGGATGCCCGGTGTTTCCTGGTTATTTCAATGGCTTTGATTTAATCCTGTCTCCACTCCCACAATCAATGCAAGGATCGATCTTAGCCGTGCAACGCCCATAGAGGGCTGAGGGAACCTCGGAAAAAAAGGACGGGGGGGGTGGTTAAGATACAAAGAAAGTAGGAGAATGCAACTCAGTTGAGGTCAAAAACTGGTGCTTGAACTTATGCCCACTGCTGACAACAGCTTTCCTGTTTTTAGATAATATGTTTTTAAAGATATATAGCAAGTCCTAAAAGTTCTTTTTATAGATCCTTTATAACATTTAAAATCGAGGAATGCAATAGGGGAGAGAAAAAAAGGGGGGGGGTGAAAATTCAGCGAAAGGATCATTCAAGTAACACACTTTATAAAATTCCCAATTAATGTGCGCCCCTCATTCCTCAAAAACAAAAAAACCCAAAACAAACAAGTATATATGCCACATTTCAGCTCGATAGATTGACGAATGTGAGTCAATTAGCCGTCCGAAGATTTCGCCAGCCTGCCACGAAAAAAAGCGAAGTTAATATAAAGGATAGAAAATGTTCCCTTAAAAATGGTTCTTGGCAAGATAGTTGGCAAGATAGTTGGCAAGATAGTTGGCAAGATAGTTGGCAAGATAGTTGGCAAGATAGTTGGCAAGATAGTTGGCAAGATAGTTGGCAAGATAGTTGGCAAGATAGTTGGCAAGATAGTTGGCAAGATAGTTGGCAAGATAGTTGGCAAGATAGTTGGCAAGATAGTTGGCAAGATAGTTGGCAAGATAGTTGGCAAGATAGTTGGCAAGATAGTTGGCAAGATAGTTGGCAAGATAGTTGGCAAGATAGTTGGCAAGATAGTTGGCAAGATAGTTGGCAAGATAGTTGGCAAGATAGTTGGCAAGATAGTTGGCAAGATAGTTGGCAAGATAGTTGGCAAGATAGTTGGCAAGATAGTTGGCAAGATAGTTGGCAAGATAGTTGGCAAGATAGTTGGCAAGTTTATTACAAAATGCATAAACAACAAGCAGCACTCACACAAAATTCTGCTTTGATTTTGAAATATTTTTTTTTGCAGGTAGTTCGTTTAATGTGACTTATTGTAAGAGATCGCACTACAAGGAGGTTCATAAGAGATAGAACTACAAGGAGGTTCATAAGAGATAGAACTACAAGGAGGTTCATAAGAGATATAACTACAAGGAGGTTCATAAGAGATAGAACTACAATGAGGTTCATAAGAGATAGAACTACAAGGAGGTTCATAAGAGATAGAACTACAAGGAGGTTCATAAGAGATATAACTACAAGGAGGTTCATAAGAGATAGAACTACAAGGAGGTTCATAAGAGATAGAACTACAAGGAGGTTCATAAGAGATATAACTACAAGGAGGTTCATAAGAGATAGAACTACAAGGAGGTTCATCAGAGACAGAATTTCAAAGAGCTGCTGGTAGCTTTAGGCTTTCAAGCAAACATGAGTCATGCCAATAAAAATCAAATCTTTCGATTTTTAAATAAATGTTGTGGGAGGGGAGTATTGCCTGATCATGTGCTTCTATGTTTACACAACCTGTGTGCTTTTATTAATATTTGGGGTGAGGTTGGGCGAAATTTATTGATCGCGGGAGGGTGCAGTTTAACTTTTAGAGATGCGGTCAGTTTCTAGAGACAGTCGAATAGGACATGACAACCCTACACACGACCATTCAAGTTGATGGACGTCACTTGAGTTGATCAAAGTCTTCAAAAGTAGCGTTACTACTCATAGCATCTAGCCATATAATCTAACCCTAGAATAATACACTAGACTCTAATCCTAGAATCTAATCATAGAATCTAATCATAGAATCTAATCCTAGAATCTAATCCTAGAATCTAATCCTAGAATCTAACCCTAGAATCTAACCCTAGAATCTAATCCTAGAATCTAACCCTAGAATCTAACCCGAGAATCAGAGATCTAGCCATAGAATCTAACCTTGGAATCTGAGATCTAGCCCTAGTATATAACCATAGAATCGAACACTGGAATCTAACCCTAGAATATGATATCTAGCCCTAGAATCCAACTCTAGAATCTGACACCAAGCAATACAATTTAGCGCTAGAATCTAGCCCGATAGTCTGGCCTCTAGGTATATAATTTACCAATGAATTCTAACCCTACAATATAGTTTAGTTAAAGTTGTTAATCATTTTGAAAACAAAAATTAATACAAAACAACCCATAAAAACAAAGTTTTTTTCCGTATAAATCCTTTATAAAGTGTACTATATAGCAATTTGGGAGTGGAGAGTGGGTGCTGAACATTTGAAAAAAAACAGGCCTTCAGGTAAAGCACTTTATGAGAATTCTAATGTGTGCTCTCCCCTCCCCCCCCCCTCCCGGGGCCCCAACCAAGGCTCGCAACCGCATATTTATTTCACGCCTAAGAACTATATTAATGTTCTTATGTCCCACCCGCTTATACACGGCATATTTTTAAGACTATTTCAAGTAAAACAAAAGAAATTATTACGCTTCAAACGGACTTGCAAATTTTTTGTAAAAAATCTCTATTAGCCGAAATTTTATTTCACAACTTAATGTCTTCTGATGGCGTTTAAACTTATATTTTGGGGGTTGGGCTTAAAAGAGTGACAGGATGTTCTGTCACTGGAAATATGTGCCAAGTTTCAATTCGACAGAATGACGGGAAGTGGGTCAATGAGCCGTCCGAAGACTTTCGCCTTAAACACAGAAATACACGAATTAAAGTTAACATAGAAGGATTTTTTTTTTAAAAAAGGGTATGAAGATTAATAAACAAATGCTTTTGTATTTTCTCCAAAATGTATGTCTTTGACTCTCAACAGGTTTAAAAAATTGTTTTCTTTACTCTGTGACCTAAGCACTCCAGTTGAGCATCATGCATGGCGACTTCTGTTAAAGGAGAAACACATTGTAAGTGGCGGACTTCGTACATTGAGACTTCTGCTACTTTCATTGACCTGTGTGCGTGGGTAGGCCACGTTACCGTCCATGTCCAGGAAGAAATTCATCAAGATAACTATGGCGAACGTGTCTGCTGCGCCTCACAGCTGATTGGACACGGCCAAGTCAATTAACGGAATGGTATGGCCAAACAATGGCGTTTCCTCTGACGTCAAATGACACTAAATTTGAGACGTCCGTTCACAGGGGCAATGGGTGGGGGTGGTAGTGGGGCTGGGTCGTGGTGGGGTGGGGGATCGTAGTGGGACTGGGACTTTGAGGGGTGGGTCGTGGTAGGGTGTTGTGTGTGGGTGGTGGTGGGGTCGGGGTGGGTTGTTGGAACGGTGCAGGTCGGTTTGGAATTTTATAAAAAAAATAATTTGTATTGGGTGTACGGTGCCATAACTAAGGATCGATAGAGAAAGAAAGGATGGTTTTTTTAGTTATAAAAAAAAAAAAGCTGATATGCTTCAGTATAAACTATAAATCTTTTAAATCACTCTTCTCATTAAATTATTATAAATTGCCTGGAAGTTAAGGAAACAAAGTATAAGCCAAAGTTCCAATATTTAATAATTTCAAAAGTACTTTTATCTAACTTCGAGAACGGGGAATGCATCAACCATTAAAAAAAAAATCGTAATGCAACAAGATGTGATTTTGTTACTTTAAGTAGCACTTATCAAGGAGTAATGGTACAGGACATGTTGTCTTGTGTCTTAAGTTGTCTTGTGTCTTAAGTTGTCTTGTGTCTTAATTTGTCTTGTGTCTTGAGTTGTCTTGTGTCTTCAGTTGTCTTGTGTCTTCAGTTGTCTTGTGTCATCAGTTGTCTTGTGTCTTAAGTTGTCTTGTGTCTTGAGTTGTCTTGTGTCTTCAGTTGTCTTTTGTCTTCAGTTGTCTTGTGTCTTCAGTTGTCTTGTGTCTTAAGTTGTCTTGTGTCTTAAGTTGTCTTGTGTCTTAAGCTGTCTTGTGTCTTGAGTTGTCTTGTGTCTTGAGTTGTCTTGTGTCTTGAGTTGTCTTGTGTATTAAGTTGTCTTGTGTCTTGAGTTGTCTTGTGTCTTAAGTTGTCTTGTGTCTTGAGTTGTCTTGTGTCTTGAGTTGTCTTGTGTCTTGAGTTGTCTTGTGTCTTGAGTTGTCTTGTGTCTTAAGTTGTCTTGTGTCTTGAGTTGTCTTGTGTCTTGAGTTGTCTTGTGTCTTAAGTTGTCTTGTGTCTTAAGTTGTCTTGTGTCTTGAGTTGTCTTGTGTCTTAAGTTGTCTTGTGTCTTGAGTTGTCTTGTGTCTTGAGTTGTCTTGTGTCTTAAGTTGTCTTGTGTCTTGAGTTGTCTTGTGTCTTGAGTTGCCTTGTGTCTTGAGTTGTCTTGTGTCTTCAGTTGTCTTGTGTCTTAAGCTGTCTTGTGTCTTGAGTTGTCTTGTGTCTTCAGTTGTCTTGTGTCTTAAGTTGTCTTGTGTCTTGAGTTGTCTTGTGTCTTGGGTTGTCTTGTGTCTTGAGTTGTCTTGTGTCTTGAGTTGTCTTGTGTCTTAAGTTGTCTTGTGTCTTAAGTTGTCTTGTGTCTTGAGTTGTCTTGTGTCTTGAGTTGTCTTGTGTCTTAAGTTGTCTTGTGTCTTCAGTTGTCTTGTGTCTTAAGTTGTCTTGTGTCTTGAGTTGTCTTGTGTCTTAAGTTGTCTTGTGTCTTGAGTTGTTTGTGTCTTAAGTTGTCTTGTGTCTTGAGTTGTCTTGTGTCTTGAGTTGTCTTGTGTCTTAAGTTGTCTTGTGTCTTGAGTTGTCTTGTGTCTTGAGTTGTCTTGTGTCTTAAGTTGTCTTGTGTCTTGAGTTGTCTTGTGTCTTGAGTTGTCTTGTGTCTTAATTTGTCTTGTGTCTTAAGCTGTCTTGTGTCTTAAGTTGTCTTGTGTCTTAAGCTGTCTTGTGTCTTAATTTGTCTTGTGTCTTAAGTTGTCGTGTGTCTTAAGTCAGCCAGTTTGTAAAGTATTTAATAACCATTTATTTGATTTCAAATGCACTCATTGATTGTGTACTCTTGCAGCTAAAACGTGTATCATTATAAAACCGTGCAAACAAACTAAAGTAAAAGAATGGCCAACACATTTAAATTGAGTCAGCCCACAACTTTTTTCGCTATTAATGCCGTGGACTTCGTGGTGACGTAGAGCCAAACTGCTAGACTGACAGAACACGTCTTAATGTTGGAGTGACAGAGCAGGTCTTAATGTTGGACTGACAGAACAGGTCTTAATGTGGACTGACCGAGCAGGTCTTAATGCTGGACTGACAGAACACGTGATAATGTTAGACTGACTGCAAATGTCTTAATGTTGGAGTGACAGAACAGGTCATAATGTTGGACTGACAGAACAGCTCTTAATGCTGGACTGACCGAGCAGTTCTTAATGCTGGACTGACAGAACACGTGTTAATGTTGGACTGACAGAACACGTCTTAATGTTGGACTGAGGGAAAATGTCTTAATGCTGGACTGACTTAACACGTGGGAATGCTGGACTAAAAGAACACGCCTCAATATTCCAAGGAAGTTGACCAAACATTGAATGTAATAGCAGTCTTGTACCGCAATGAAGACGGGCTGATTCGATTAGTAAGACCTTACAGAGAGTCCCAGCAGATATATAATCTAATCATGAGATTTTCATATGACCACAGGGCATAAAGCATGATATATATCCAAGTATCACATATTCCTTGATATATTTTCATATGCATACAAAATATACAATTTGATATAATACAGTCGTACATATTCACGAAGAAAGGAGATAGAACATAGAACATAGAAAATAGAACATTAAAATACAAAAAAAAAAGCTAAATTAAAAATGGGATAAAACGGTATTGACTTATCCTTAAAAAGACAACATTTATCAATGAAGAAGAAACTATATATATATATCATTCAACTGTAAATGTGACTTTGATTTCTGTCCTGCAGTAGTTTGGGAACCACTGATCCATATAATTATTTCATGGCTGAATGGCTTGTAAATGAAAATATCTGTTTATTGTAATGCACTTAGTTCACCCTTTCTCCATCAATTTTCTAGTCTGCATTTCTGGACTCTCAGACCCCCCCCCCCCCCCCCCAGGAAATTTTTTTCTCATTGAAAGTAGAAGCGTCTCGTATAGAAAAAGGGGACACGACTGTAGTAGGGGAGATAACTCATACAAATAATGGTCTTCTCAAAGTTGAAGGGGAAGGCAACTCCCTACTGAAACCATTAAGTGCTGTTAGCTATCGCTAAAACAAATTGGCTATTGGGATACAAGACGTTTGTACCAGTTTGATTGGGGGACACAGCTACTGCACGCACATATGTATGTCATTGTATACTTCTGCATATAAATATGGATATTATTGTACAACTTTTGAATGTACATATTTATAAAATTGTACAGATTCTGCATTTTAATATTTACATAATTGTACAACTCTGCATGTAAAAATGTATATTATTGTACAACTTCTGCATGTAAATATTTATATAGTTTTACTACTACTGCGTGTAAATATTTATGTAATGGTGGTATATAGCAGTGGTTCTCAACCTCTCTAATGCCGCGACCCTTTCATACAGTTCCTCATGTTGTGGCGACCCCCAACCACAATATTGTTTTCATTGATACTTCATAACTGTAGAGTGTATATATTTTCCGAAGGTCTTAGGTGACCCCTGTGAAAGGGTAGTCCAACCCCCAAAGGGGTAGCGACCCATAGGCTGAGAACCGCTGGTATATAGGGTTATGGATAATATTTTGTAAAGAACAAAAAATAATGTATTTTAAAGTTCATAGAATGTAGCGGCAGAGATCATATAGAAAATAGCATGCAAAGGTCATATAGAATGTAGCGGGCAGAGGTCATATAGAAAGTAGCGGGCAGAGGTCATATAAATGTAGTGGGCAAAGGTCATATAGAATGTAGCGGACAAAGGTTATAGAGAATGTAGCGGGCAGTGGCCATATACATGTAGCCGTCAGGGTCATAGCAACTTCAACGTATTTTTTTTAAAAAAAGGACATTATTTATTAAAAAAAAATAGAGTTACTAAAATGGAAACCATAACTACCATCATATGTAACATAGCGACAATAAGTACCATCAAATGTAAAAGAGGAACAATCACTACTATTAAATGTAACATAGCGACCATGAGTAAAATCAAATGTAACATAGCAACCACCAGGACTATCAAATGTAAACAGAAGACATGCAGTACCATCAAATGTACACAGAAGACATGTAGTACCCCATCAAATGTACACAGAAGACATACAGTACCCCATCAAATGTACACAGAAAACATGTAGTAACCCCTTCAAGTGTACACAGAAGACATGTAGTACCCCATCAAATGTACACAGAAGACATGTAGTACCCCATTAAATGTACACAGAAGACATGTAGTTCCCTATCAAATGTAAACAGAAGACATGCAGTACCATCAAATATACACAGAAGACATGCAGTATCATCAAATGTACACAGAAGACATGTAGTACCCCATCAAATGTACACAGAAGATATGTAGTACCCCATCAAATGTATAAAAAAGACATGTAGTACCCCATCAAATGTACATAGAATACATGCAGTACCCCATCAAATGTACACAGAAGACATGCAGTACCATCAAATGTACACAGAAGACATGTAGTACCATCAAATGTACACAGAAGACATGTAGTACCCCATCAAATTTACACAGAAGACATGTAGTACCCCATCAAATGTACACAGAAGACATGCAGTACCATAAAATGTACACATAAGACATGTAGTACCATCACATGTACACAGAAGCCATGTAGTACCCCATCTTGTGTACACAGAAGACATGCAGTACTATCAAATGTACACAGAAGACATGTAGTACCCCATCAAATGTACACAGAAGACATGTAGTACCATCAAATGTACACAGAAGACATACAGTACCATCAAATGTACACAGAAGACATGCAGTACCATCAAATGTACACAGAAGACATGCAGTACCATTAAATATACACAGAAGACATGTAGTACCCCATCAAATGGACACAGAAGACATGCAGTACCATCAAATGTACACAGAAGACATGCAGTACCATCAAATGTACACAGAAGACACGCAAGTTACCGTATTGAAATAAATAAATGGCGAAACCTTGTCGTTGCTTTTTGTTATCATTTAAAACTATTATTTTGTGTTTGAAGTTTTGTATGTCTAATGGACAAAGAACCGACTTTGAATCTCCAGTTACTTATCAAAGGCTGTATTTCAGAGGATGGAGTCATATGTCTAATGGACAAAGAACCGACTTTGAATCTCCAGTTACTTATCAAAGGCTGTATTTCAGAGGATGGAGTCATATGTCTAATGGACAAAGAGCCGACTTTGAATCTCCAGTTACTTATCAAAGGCTGTATTTCAGAGGATGGAGTCATATGTCTAATGGACAAAGAGCCGACTTTGAATATCCAGTTACTTATCAAAGGCTGTATTTCAGAGGATGGAGTCATATGTCTAATGGACAAAGAGCCGACTTTGAATCTCCAGTTAGTTATCAAAGGCTGTATTTCAGAGGATGGAGTCATATGTCTAATGGACAAAGAACCGACTTTGAATCTCCAGTTACTTATCAAAGGCTGTATTTCAGAGGATGGAGTCATATGTCTAATGGACAAAGAACCGACTTTGAATCTCCAGTTACTTATCAAAGGCTGTATTTCAGAGGATGGAGTCATATGTCTAATGGACAAAGAACCGACTTTGAATCTCCAGTTACTTATCAAAGGCTGTATCTCAACTACGTAGTTTTAACGCGCGGGTTATAAATTTTGTGTCAAGTACACAGTGTATGCTGTGGCGCCCTCGAGACTCAGATCGCCCTCACTGGGGCTCCGTGATATTTTACATTTTAAAATTATTTTACTTCCATTTTCAATTCAGGGTGAGACGTCGGGGAGATTTGGCGGATCCTGTACTCACAAAGTAATTTTTATTTTATGTGTATAGAAGCCTTGAGCTAACCTTTAAGCATAATATATTCAATAAACTGTAACATTTTCAAATTGTTCTTATTCGAATTTGACATGAGGCGCCTTGGTAAGCCATGGATTTAGCAAGATCAACAAGAATGCAGCACGTTTGGGACCATTGGTCTAGAGAAGTTATTCTTCATGAAAAAATACTTGCTTATCCAAAGAATAAAGAAAGCCGCACACATATTGCATCGTACATTTTAACAAATATTTAACAAAAAAAAAATGATCTTTACGGGACTGAATCAACTAATGAAATCATTACAAGGCATGAGACTGAATTGAAAAAAAAATGATGACATGACTCTGGATCTGGGAAGAAATAGAGTGTACAAAGTTCTAGATGCATGCCAGAACGGCTATCAAAACTAAACACCAGTGCACCATCTGTGTCGGATACAGAAGGAGGTAGTACGGTGCCAAATGCAGACGGTGACAGTAAAGGTGTCCGATATAGAAGGTGACCGTAACGGTGCCCGCTTCAGAAGGTGAAAGTAACAGTGTCAAGATTTGGAAGGTGGCAGCAGCGGTTTCCGATTCAGACGATGACACTAACGGCGTCCGATTTAGAAGGTGGCAGTTGGACAGGCTGGAAGTGACAAGCATACTCAAGGTGACCCGCCATTATCCTCCACAGCGAAGGCAGCCGAAAATAATCGATAAAAACAACCATTTCACAGCAGCCTCGCTTCCGTTTCGCAAAATAATTTCGCATCCTCCTCTTTTCCCTCTCCGTCCCACAAATTTGTTGCTGGCAATCGTCCACGCTGGCTCTCGTGTCCTGGGGTCTGGCACTGAGAGATTCGAGAACCTTGAAGCAGGAGCGTGTCTAATTGCGATAGAATCTGATAACATTATTTCCATGTCTTTTAAAATATTTCAAATCCCTTAGAAGATTGTGATTCAGGGGCATTTAAAAAAAAAAAAATAAACTTTAGATGTTCCAGCCCCCCCCCCCCCCCCATTTTTTTTCCCAAACATCGCATTTTAGCTTCGGCTAAAGTGCGATAACTGCAAATATTATCCAAAGCCGGAATGTTAGAAACGACAATTTGATGAATGTTTAGAAGGGGTGGAAGACATGTACATATAGTAACAGAGATTAATTTGATAGAAATAAGCATTATTTGTTCAAAGAGAAATAAATGGTATGCGCCACCCCTGATCCACAGCTCAGTTACAAATTGTTACACGCTATTTTGCAGTACTTGTAGGCCTATACCAACACATAGCCATTTGGTCTTGCTTTACAGCATTAAACAATCTCTGACGCAAACTACTCAAAAACATCAAGTAATGTGCAAGCACGTCGCTGTTAAGTACCCAAGAATCTAGAGTAACTGGGTTAACCAAATACATTTAAAAAAAAAATAATTAAATCTCCATATTTGTAAGACTTTCTAAGGTACAATTTAACAGCCTGGATCAATTCAACAGCACCAATAAAAGTAAGGTTTAGCCACATGATTATCATTTTAATAAAATTATAACATTTTTCAGTTGATATTGACACCGATACCCGTGGTGATGAAGCCCATATGAAGAATTGTTTGAGAATGAAACCGGAAGCGACATTTGTTTTTCCAGCAAATGAGGATTTAAATAAATATTTACTAGATGTAGCCCGCCAAATATTGGCGACGGCATGCGTGAAATGCTAATGTTACTTGACAAAACAGGAACTCGAGTAACGCACATTTAAGAATCTCAACTTTTTCTACCTCGATTCCTCCCATGTTGCGTCGCTGCACATTTTTTATATCCCGCCCATGAACTATATTAAATATTTTAATGTCCCAAACACTTTTAAACCGAATATTTTTACACCATACTTAAACTGAGACGATTTCATTTTCCTAAAAGAAAATATTACGCACCAAACGGAGAAGCATTACTTTTTTTTTTTTAAATATATCATTTAGCGCAGTTATCGGGCATTATATTTTGCGCGCTATTGAAATCATTATTGAACCACACTGTATTTCAAACCTATAGAATTATCTGTAATATAAAGTAAAAACCAAATACGCTGAATAGGAAGCAGCCAGAAATGGTAGCAATCCATTAGGAAGCAGTCCACGAGTCTCATCAGAAGCTTAATATTTATATTTATATATATAAGAAATATAGTTTACACTGAGATTATCTGATATTTTACGTACATATCAATGCAGCTTATACGATTTTTTTCTGCGGATTATTCAATGTTTACTCTATTTTCAAATCCTGACGAGTGTCAGCGTGACAGTGAGTTGAGATCCCCTGGGTTTGCAGATGAATTTCAATGCAAGTTCTCTATTTTGTTTCTCATTAAGGGCACGCTGTCAACTGAGAATGTCCAGGTAAGAGATGTTAGTAATCAGTGTCAAAGCATCAACATACACCGGATAGATGCCACCGGGAAAATCGATTTGATCCTCGTTGAATTGTAAAATTTCCAGAGAGTTCTCTTCTGCCCATGATTTCAGTTTGTGAATAAATGACCAATCTGAGGCCTGTTGTCTGAGAAAGTATTGATTTGAGGATGAAATTTATGCAACGATTGGGAACAATAATATTGATCAAAAGGTTTTTATTTTATGTTTGACAGTGGGGGCGGGGGGGAGTGGGGCTAAGAATGATAGGATAAGCGTCGATTGGTAGCACGTTTTTGCACGTGTATTATCCAATTAGCAAACGGATAATCTAACACAATTACACAGCGGCTGATCTAAAGATCATCAATGATAAAAATGTGTATTAACTCCTCAACTTCATGATTTTATTCTTATGTTGAATTTTGAAAATGTTTGAAGGTGCAAATGAGGACATGATAATTTATCTCGGATAATGTATTGTTTTCGTAATTTAATATGTACAGGAAGTTAATGAGATTATTGACGTCATGCGCAGAAGGACAGCCGGTACGAATGACGATGGAGTATGAACTGGATGGCCCTTGTCACGATCCATTGTTTTATCTGATAAGATCGTGTAGTATATTCGAAGGAATTGAGAGATTTATATGTGTGAAGGAATAAGACAGTATATCTGATCTGTTCTCCAGTGTAGGAGATTTATTTATTATTATGTATTGTGTCAAGAAGATAATAAAATATAGTGATGTAGAATCTCGATGTTCTGACTTGTGTTTTGGAAGATATTATGATAATGGTAAAAGTGATTCATTAATGAGAATACAGCTACAAGTTAATACATCCAGCCTACAAGTAAATATAACTTCAGCTCTAAGATAATGCTGGTGTTACATAAAGTTTCACAACTTATCCAATTATCAAACATGCTTAAGTTTCGTAACGGGATGTAACTTTCTAATTTGTGTATATTTCTAACTGTGATTTTTTTGATACAGCGTGCCTACTTGTTTGCTATCAATTCATTGATTTTTATGTTTTGATAAGTCCAGTTTTCATGCACCTTATTAATCATTAATGACAAGATAAAACAAACAGATTAGCAACTGCGTTTTTGATGAAATGGTAAACAGTTCCACTATTCATATCGACGGTTCTGCTCCGATTTTGTGTTTAATGTATGTGGTCTGTATTGTGTTTCCAATCGATGGTCCACTCCTTCGTTCCATAGTGAAATTAATGTCGGCTGTTCGTTCCAAATTAATATTACCTTGGTTTCAGAAACCGTTACGAATGTCCAGATAACATTATGAAGTTTGTTTAGCCGTCTCGCTTGGTTTGTATATTTTATTTAATATATATACACATATATAAATGTGTTTTTGCTACTTACCACTGTAATAGATAATAATGCATTTTAACAACTTATTTACAAATCTATAGCAAATAATATTGGTCTAAATAGAATTATTTTCAAATAAACGCTCTTCTAAAAAGCCCTTGAGTTGTTTAGAAATGAAATGAATCAAATATTATATTTTAATCTGGAACTAGAAGCCAGCAGTTGTTGACTGTGTCACTGGCGTTAATTCACAGCAATCACACAGGCGTTAAATACGATTGCATTTAGAAAAAAGGGTCAACATAGAACAATGTGAGACCTTAACTTTCCACTATGGCAGTAATGAACAAAATGTGAGATCCCCCTTGTAGAATTTGGTGACATTTAATTATACACAGCACAGTAGGTGGTGGTTTGATATGATCATACTCAACATTATGTGTGACGTGTGCCAATCGGGAGCATTGCATTGTCCATCACAATAATCCAATTTTATATAGGAAACACTGAAATTTTAATCATAATAATCCCATAGCATGTAGGAAAAAATGAAATTTATGTCACAATAATCCTATAGCACATAGGAAACACTGACATTCCTTTCACAATAATCCTATGTCACTGTATGGTGGAACTCAAATATCAGGTGCATAAAATCCACATACTCTACAATCCATGATGTTGTAAAAAATATTGAACAAAGAAAACATACACACACGTACAGGGCCAGTACACATCCACGCAATGGTAACATTATCCAGCACACATGGGAGTTGAATAATTTCCATTTCCATTCTTCTCACTTGGCCCAATAAAAAGTGACAGTGTCTTTCTGATTGTCGACTGGTAGACTGCCACTACATTGTACGTGCAGGTTGTGGTTTGAATGTCTGTCTGAATGCCAACTGTCAGACAACCAGGCGGTGGTTGAATGTCTATTCTGAGTGCCAACTGTCAGACAACCAGGCGGTGGTTGAATGTCTGTTCTGAGTGCCAACTGTCAGACAACCAGGCGGTGGTTGAATGTCTGTCTGAATGCCAACAGGTAGACTACAACTACATTGTATGAACACTGGGTGTATGAATGTCTGTCTGAAGCCAGCTGTCAGACACCAAGGCGGTGGTTGAATGTCTGTCTGAATGCCAACTGTCAGACAACCCGGCGGTGGTTGAATGTCTGTCTGAATGCCAACTGTCAGACAACCCGGCGGTGGTTGAATGTCTGTCTGAATGCCAACTGTCAGACAACAAGGTGGTTGTTGAATATATGTCTGAATGCCAACTGATAGACTACCATTACTTGGTATGTGCATGTAGTGGTAGCATCCCTTTCATGACTGAACAATTAGATTTTCTCTTTAAATTTAGTATATTCCATTTGCTGGTATGTTCCTCCTTGTAGCGTGCACGCTTCGTATAATTGCATAATTAAGTTATAAATATGCAGATTTGTATCTTTCCTTCTCAATGACTTTAGTTATTGGCCTTAGTTTTATTTCAAATATACCGTTATGTTAATGGTCAGCTGGTCAAAAAAACATGCATTCTCAATGTCTGAATAAAAGCGAGAGCGGCCCTCTAAAATATATGTATACACTGTCAAAATTTCGTTTTTTTAAACGTGTGTTTTTGTCAGTAATCATAATTTGTACAAGATATATAAAAGGTGATTAGTGATACAAACTGTATTTACATGAAGCATTAAAAACGTTAACTACTGTAACATATTTTTTTTAAAGTAAGCATACGGTGGCATACATTTACATTCTTATTTCACTGTTGTCTCAATCAGCTTGTCACTGTACACTTGTAGTTTTCATAGCAGAGCGATACCGTGTTACATATGTACACCCTTAAAAATGGGTGTACATAAAAAAAAAAAGATCAATAACCGCGACAATGCTCTGTGGTTGATCCGCCACACGAACCCCCACAAAACACATTCACGTTAAGCAGCACATTTGTTTACGTCTCAGTGCGTTTGTTGGAGTGGTTTCCCTTGACTTTGTGTTTCTAGCAATAACTCGAACATGACTCCGAGACACGCCTGAATGTCTTTTCAGTTTTCTTTCTTAAACTCTTAACTGTAGGTCCTCAAACTTTAACTTCAGTGAAAAAAAAAATAATCTGTGTAAGAATTAAAAATGATTCAATTTTGAAAATAATGAATTTAATAATGACAAGTGAAACTTGAAGTCACAGGAGAAACATGTTAAAAAATCTGAACTGCCAATATCGTAATATTTCTGTAAAACATATAAGGAAAAAAAAGTACTTCTTTTATCATGGGAATGAAAACTTTACACGAAGCCTTGTGTTACTTGATAACAAATAAGTGGAAATGTAATATTTATCATTTTTCCAATTATCTTATTTAGGAGTTTATTCCTGCGTCTCATGACCCTCCAGACAAAAATTTTTATTTTTAATTTAAAAAATAAATAAATCAACAACCAAGTTTAGAATGTCTATTGTTTAATAAGCTGAGAACCGTCGGCTCTCATCGACATGGGGGCAATCGATCAGACTTTAAAGCTTTACATAGGATCATCTATCAAAAGGTTGTTTTTTTTGGCGGTGCCCCCATTTGTGTGTCCGGCTGCTGTATCGGGGACCAGAGGCGTAGCTAGGGGTTGGTGTCACCCGGTGAGGTAAACTCATGGTGTCACTCCCCTCCAACCCCCCCCCCCCAAGCTACGTTAGGGACTGTGACACCACTCTGAACACGTCAGCGAATCGCGACCTGGTGTAGCTTGAACCTGGAATGTGGTTCTAAAATGGACAACGTAATTGACCACATTCAAGGGGGTGTCCGGAGGGGGGGGGGGCACATGACCAGGGTACCCGACCAAATGCTCCTGGAATGTCTTGTTAAAGACTGTAGCGCGCAATAGGTAAAAAAAAAGGTGTTAGTTCGAGGTGTTTACCTGTCTGGATAAACGGAGAATCCAGAATTTAAATGTATTCCATGTGTGCTATATGTGATATATGTTCTTTGTGTCAAAATGTGCGCTTTGTATTTGATATGTATTATATGTTTGCTTTGTGTGAAATGTGTGATGTGCAAGAAAATAGACAGCTCTCTTTTTTAGAACTTCTCCCGTCTATGAATAAATGTTTGTCTTTATCGGGTCTGCCATTCGAAAGAGTATTGAAAGGTGAAGTACTGTTCTTGTTATTTCCCCTTTGAAGTGCTATGAACTACACCAAACATAAAAACTTTTCTAAGACCCACTATTCTAACAGAAAACAAAGAAAGAAAATTTAGCTCCAGTGGGTAAAAAGCTCCCATTCCAAGGATCAAATTTCTTCCATATTGCCCCAGACAAAAGTTAGCGACAGGACGGGACAGCAATGGCATAACACATACACCGTTCTATGGGTCGGTTGAACCAGTCAGTGCGGGTGTGGGGGGGGGGTGTTTGATCGGAGCAACAATAAAAGTGGACACATTTGGAACCGATTGGAAACATTTACGCCACTAGACTAAACGCTTGAATGAACAACCGATATTTACACTACCAAGAATGGCTTTATTTACACATTAGGAAGACACATGTCCTTTTATTATTGCGATAAATAACAATGTTTGGCCCGGGGGGGGGGGGAAGAATTCATTCACTTTCTTGGATAAATTTCAATATTGATATCCATAGCCTTTACCATGATGACAGCTACAGGGGCATGAGAGAAAAAAGAAGCAACGTTCAGGCTTAAATACCTTGGTATAGTTATACGGTACTTCAATGAACTCCCCACCCCCCAAAAAACACACACACACAAACACCAACAGCAAAGAAAACAACAAAAGAAAGCCAAAAAAAAAGTTAACAAATAGAAGAAATAATGATAACTTTTCACGAAAACTATTTGATTCTTATTATATGAGTGACCCACAGTCTTTGTTTCGTGATACTTAAATTAGAACCGTGTTACTCAGAGTGGAGGTGCGCAGATGTGCACTGAATCACGGTACTCAGAGTGGAGGTGCGCAGATGTGCACTGAATCACGGTACTCAGAGTGGAGGTGCGCAGATGTGCACTGAATCACGGTACTCAGAGTGGAGGTGCGCAGATGTGCACTGAATCACGGTACTCAGAGTGGAGGTGCGCAGATGTGCACTGAATCACGGATCGTCATCGTCGTCCCCCACTTACCCAGCTCTCCCCCCCCCCCCCCCGCTACACCGCGCCACATGGGTCAATGAAATGTGAGAGTTTGAAAACACAGAAGAATAACAATAACCCAATAACTTGGACGAATGTTACTGCTGGACCGAGAATAACACATGTTGGGCCGATAACTGAAACTATTGAGAACCGCTGTTGAGGTGTGTTTTGTGTGTGGTGGGGGAGTGGGGAGAAATAACACTGCTCATTGTTTAACACTGACGGGCTGACTTGTTGACTGCCCAGTGGGTCATAAAATTAGCTGATAGCCGGCAATTTGATTAAACTTCTGGGACATATCTCTTTTCTCTACCCCCAAACCCCCACCCCCGCATACTCACCATTCTTGCCCATTTCTCTAACTCTGTACCAATCACATCTGGTCCCATGTATTTACGTACAGTTACGTCTGACACAGTTAGTGCTCATGACGTCAGCTTATTTTTTGGATCACCTACACGAGAACAGCTGCGAAAGGTTGTAGGTTAAAGTTCAATCTAAAGACCGGGAACGACAAAAAAAAAGGGGGTCAAAGAATTTCGCGTGTTGGAAATTGACTTCATTGAACTGACGTCATCGAAATCTCGCACCCAATGAGACATTGCGATAGGGACCATGTATATGGTGATTATGATCTCCCAAGTCTCTTGGTGAGGTGCGCCTCCGCCTCTGACGCACGGGCCGTCAGTGCACACTCAGTTATACAATTTGAGCGACACATGAAAACAGTGTAGGTGAAGCACATCTCAAAAGTCTTACATTAGTAAAATGGCAAACTTAGGTCTGACATCACTGCACTGGGTTGTAAGAAAAACTCACGAACGATTGCCCTGAGTTGCCTTTCTCACTCAGTGCACGTTGATCGGAAACCGTTTACAACACTGGGTCCCAAAACTGATATCGAAGGGGACGCGCCGAATCGCAGAAATCTTGCATTTCTGGCCGAGTACAAGAAATCGATGCATTTTTGTGACTTTTGTGTTCATAGTTGTGTTTATAGTTGTGATCATAGTTGTGATCATAGTTGTGATCATAGTTGTGATCCCAGTTGTGATCATAGTTGTGTTCATAATTGGGATCATAGCTGTGACCATAGTTGTGATCATAGTTGTTATCATAGTTGTGATCATGATTGTGATCATAGTTGTGACGATAGTTGTGATCATAGTTGTGTTCGTATTTGTGTTCCTAGTGTTGTTCATTTGTGAGACACATGGAGAAACTGACTGGTGTAATCTGGGGTAAAACAGCTAATTGGGGTAACAAGGGGTAATTGATTTGAATACAAACTGGCCATTTTGTCTAAAACATAGTATGGTAATACAATTCTCAATTTCACTAAGTTCCTGTAAAGAAATGCTAAGTTTCACTAAGGTCCTTAAAGAAATGCTGTTTCACTAGAAAAAACAAAAAAACAAACTTAGTTTCACAAAGGTCCGTCAAAGAAATGCTAAGTTTCACTAAGGTCCGTCAAAGAAATGCTAAGTTGTAACGAGGTCGAAACGGTGCAAATCATTTGTTTACAAAGATACATTCGTTTGCGTTTAAAGGCAGGATATTTATTATTACTATTTTAAAAAGTGATAATCCCAAATGCAAATCATTGTCATAGGTATACACGCATGGTCGTGGGATATGTGCGGGTTTGGCGTGTACATTGCTACCAGCATGGTCGTGGGATATGCACAGTTTTGACGTGTACATTGCTACAAGCAGAATCGTGGAATATGTGCAGCTTTGACTGGTACATTGCTACCAGCATGGTCGTGGGATATATGCAGCTTTGACTGGTACATTGCTACCAGCATGGTCGTGGGATATATGCAGCTTTGACGTGTACATTGCTACAAACATGGTCGTGGGATATGCACAGTTTTGACGTGAACATTGCTACCAGCATAGTCGTGGGTATGTACATCTTTGACGTGTACATTGCTACAAGCGTGGTTGTGGGATATGCACAGCTTTGACGTGTACATTGCTACAAGCATGGTCGTGGAATATGTTCGGCTTTGACGTGTACAATGCTACAAGCATAGTCGTGGAATATGTACAGCTTTGACGTGTACATTGCTACAATCATGTAAGTTAACGGTGGGTCTTATTGGTATTATCACTGCTCTGAATAGAAGGAACATATGATTTAATACTGAACATATAATGAATATATATATATATATACAGCAAAGGCGTAGCTAAGGGGGAGGGAGGAAGGATGTCACTGGACGCCAGACTATTTAAAGGAGGCAAATTATGCTTTGATATTAATTCATTTATGAAAATAATGGGTTTGAGAGTTGAAAAAAGAAAGGAGGGCTCTTTAAAATGAGTCTTGTCCCTGGGCGCCAAACACTCTAGCTACGCGCCTCTGGTATACAACGATGACGTCATCAAATTGTTTGATATTTTACCATCATAACGGTAATTCACCAAGCTTTTTATTATTTTTATTCTCACTAAATTAGGAAAGAAAGCAAACCTAGAGATAATTAATTACCATGGGGTTATTACTGGCTAATCAAAATCAGATGGTTAATAATTAACCCGGCTATCTGATTAGGGATTTTCGGTGGGGGGGGGGGATACACGTATCTATTTATTTTACCATCTGGAATGGGGAGCACGATAAGTTCTCATTGTTCTCATAGTTATCATAGTTCTTATAGTTCTCAAAGTTCTCAAAGTTCTCATAGTTCTCAATTTTGGATCTTGTTTTTGGACAACGGAGGAAAAAAAAAAGCCATTCGGCACACTGTGGACACTGACAATGGTCCTCGTCCCCCTGAATAAGCAGAATGTCCGACCGCCATAATAACTCTATCAGGGATTCGATCAGATACGTCACACACCAAGATATTTGGGGCAGAAGAGCTCAACAACGGATAATCATTACGCCTAATATTACAGAGTTTTTATTGGATACTCGTCCAGAAAATGACCACACAAAAAACACAAGACATACTTTAAAAAAACCCCTGATTTAAAAAAAAACAAACTGATTTTAAAAAAATAATAATTTAAAAAAACCTGATTAAAAAAAAAACATCCTGATTTAAAAAAAAAAAACCTAATTAAAAAAAAACAACTGATTTAAAAAAAAAAAAAATAATTAAAAAAAAAAAAAAAACTGATTTAAAAAAAAAACCTGAGCACGAATAATCAACAAAAAAACCAACAAAACAACAGACTAGATCTAATTATTATTGTTCATAATTCAAAAAAAAAAAAAAAAAAAAAAAAAAAAAAAAAATTATAAAAAACAAAACAACGAACAAAACACCAAACACATAACAGAAATGTTCATGGAAAAACAAATTAGTTTTAAATGATCGTCAACCACTTAAATTTTAAAAAACTGATTTTCATTTCGAGTAATATGCTTGAATACATGACATATAGTAAGTAACTTTCCTTAAAATTTAAAACTATCTACGTAAGTCACTGAATATTAAAATAGCTCTGGGAGTATCAACACTAGCTACGTCACAATAGTACATAGAAGAACAAGTACCCGAACGCTGCACGCCACTGACTGTTGAAATAGCCCTGAGTATCAACACTAGCTACGTCACAATGGTACATATAAGAACAAGTACCCGAACGCTGCACGTCACTGACGATTAAAATAGCCCCGAGTATCAACTCTAGCTACGTCACAACAGCACACATAAGAGTGAGTACGAGAACTCTCTAGAACATCCATTGTTCGAATTGTCGTGTTTACTCTATATGAATTTCTCACCAGCTGAAATATCTCTACAAACATTATCTTTATCATCATGTCGATAGATCTTCAATCATATATTCAAATCATTTCCTGTAGTCTGAAGCAAGTGACGCTAAGACAACCATGGGGTAAAGGTTGGTGGTGGGGTTCGGGGAAGGGGGGGGGTGTATAGGCGTTCACGTTCTTCTACCGGGAAAAGATCTAGGTCGACTTCTATTTATATTTTCATTCTCCCAATGTCATGTCTCAATAACCTCGTTCTGATACAAGCTAACACCCCCAGGAAGACCCATCCGTTGCGTTATTCTGTGACGAGGTGGCCAGGTCAACTCCCCCAGACTTAAGAAGGCTTTTGAGACAAACGTGAGAAGATTTGTATCTATCTCATCTTATAGCGCCTCTTGCGCAAGTGACCCGTGACCTTTGACCTTTCAGACATGACAAAAATACAATCTTATACCGGCCGTAAGCAGTGGACTGCGTAAAGGAAAGCAACGATTTCATTGTCTCACTAGAGTCAATATATTCATTGTCTCACTAGATTCAATATATTCATCGTCTCATTGGATTTAATATATTCATCGTCTCACTAGAGTCAATATATTCATCGTCTCACTGGATTTAAAATATTCATCATCTCACTAGAGTCAATATATTCATTGTCTCACTAGATTCAAAATATTCATTGTCTCCCTATATTCAAAATATTCATCGTCTCGCTAGATTCAAAATATTCATTGTCTCACTAGAGGCAATATATGTTTGGTCTCACTAGATTCGATATTTTCACGGTCTTACTAGATTCGATCTATTCATTGTCTCACTATATTCACTATATTCATGGTCTCACCGGGCTTAACATTTTTCTGACTTAATTTAATGCCAGGTTGTCATAAATTGAGTTGAAGAGTTTTTCCTCGGACTTTGAAAAGAATGTAACTTTAAATTAACCATATCAAATACACCTTGCAATTCCTTCCACTTGAACCATACGACTACCGTTTACGTTGTCAACCACCACGAGTTTCAAAGACAGATATTCGAATACACCCCTACATGAAAATAAGTTGGCAGTGTACCACTCAGCATCCATTAATGATTTATAAAAAACGATGTAAGAGTGCCGAACGATTTTTTTATAGTATGTTGTTTTCCTATGTAGGGGACTGAACATCATTTTAAACGTAACGGTGGAAAAACCGCCACACGAATTCGTTATAGACCTCTACTGGCCCCATACTCTAGTCCATCGGTTCTCAACCTGTGGGTCGCGATCCCTTTGGGGGGGGGGGGGTCGAACGACCCTTTCACAGGGGTCGCCTAGGACCATTGGAAAACACATATACCCTACAGTAATGAATTAGCAACGAAAATAATTTGTGGTTGGGGGTCGTAATAACATTAGCAAATACATGAAAGGGTCGTGGCATTAGAAAGGTTAAGAACCACTGCTCTAGACAATCTTAGTTAACTGCAATAGTTTATTTTAATGATTAATAATTAACATCAAGAGTAATTTCGCTCATAACGTGTTAGATAATAAAATTATTAAAATGGCAGCTGGTAAGTTGTACAACTGTAGCAGTGCTAACGTATTAGTACCGTCACAGTGTTAATGTAGTACAACTGTCACAGTAGAAATTTTGTACAACTGTCACAGTTCTTATCTAGTAAAACTGTCACAGTACTAGTGCTATATAACTATAACAGTGCAACTGTCACAGTTATCAATTATCAAATTAGACTGATGTGTGATCAAAAGACGAACTTAAACTGGAATTAAACAATATAGTTGTAAGAAAAATTTAATATCAAAGTAATAAACTGTATTTGATAGAGTCTAGAATTGGGGTTATCTGGGTATGGTATAGAAATACTAATGAAGGTCAATGAATTCTAACTCTGGCCTCTATCCCCCCTCTATCCAAACCAACTCCCCCCACCCACACACACACACATTCCGGGGGTCTCATGAAGCCCTCCCACGGAGGTCGTAAATCTCAGCTGTCTCGACCAGAAGCCTTGGTTTGGTAGCGCAAGTAAACCGAACGACGTGGCGGCCATTACTAATTACATTAAATCAAGTTAAGTTTAGCTCAATGTTTGAGAAGCTCTCTTTCCGCAAACACTGACATTCACACGTATCGCATTAGGGAAATCTTCGGGTTTGAATGAAAATGAAATAAATTGTAAGAAAAGCAAAAGAAAAAGAAAAAAAAAAGGAAAAAAAAAAAAGAAAGAAAGAACCAAAAAAAAAAAAAACCCCCCCTACAAAACGCATTCTTTGGGATTCCAGATATACTTTGAGAGTCCCCAAATTACTGGAATATGTTAACTTTGACACCCAGGGTAAAATGGCGTAGCAAAGGATGCTCCCCGGGCGGCACTAATCCTAGCAGCGCCATTGCTCAGGTTTCAATAGTAATAAATAGACCAGGCATTATCTCAACAATCATGATTGCCACTTCAAATAATCGAAAACTCATGAAATTCAAAATAGGATAATATTTTTTTTTTTTTTGAAAGCAGGTTTCAATAAACAAAATTGCATCTTTATTAATCCTGGTAAATATCTGTATACTGTAGTACAAGTCTAGTACAATGTACACTGTAGTACAAGTCTCGTACAAACTTAATTTTCTAGAACTGAATGAAGCCGTCTTAATTAAGGTTGATACCTTTGAGAAATGTATCACAGACTTCACAGTTAGTTCACAATATCTGTTGAAACGATCACATTGTTCCAAAGCTGGTATTCAAATCCGCTGTCTAAAGCAAAAGACTCCATGGCAACATTTTCATTTATAGACGCAGAGGGATCCGCGACCCCGATACAAAAATAATGGAGTCCAAGAAAACATATCGGCAATATATTTTTTTTCCCATTCAAAATAGCTTTAACCTACGACACTTATCATATGCGTTGCTTAAAACCATGACTTGTTTAAAAGTTGCATAATTCGCGATTCTGTTTTCCTCAACACTAACTTCATGTCATTTTTAATAGTATTATACTTTTTCTTCATATTTTTGATCTAGCCTTCAAATTATAACTGTTATTTTAGGATTATGAGATTAGTTAAAATATTATGAAAGAAACCTAAAGCATTCTTTTAAAAGTTAATTTATTTAACTGTTTAATCCAGCGAAAAAACAAGAAATTTAAAGAGTACGCCCAGGCGTTTAAGACCAAGTTTGACACCGATATTTCCCCAACCTTACCCCTAACCCTAAAAAGTTCCCGTCTAATATCAGGCTGTTTTGTCTATCAGAATCCAATTAGAATGAATTTCGGGGAAAATTGTTTTTATTATTTATTAAAGATTGAGATAAGCAATCTATTTGAGAGTATATTGTTTTAGTCAAAGTGGACCAAGTTGTAGGCAGTTTTAATCGTATAAACAAAAGATCAAGGTTAATGTCTGACAGCGCAAGAAAGATAAGAGATGGTACTTTGAGATAAGGCACAACTACTAACAACTTACACATCTGCATTAACATGGGATCGTAACGTCTACCGGAGCAGATGAAAGTTGAAATCCAACACTTATTGTATTTCAGCTGGAAAGAAAATGTCGAGCACTTAAATGCTTTCAACTCAAATATTATTAGTAACAGATTGAAAGTTGTAGCATATATTCAAGTAGTAAAAATTATTCAAGTTGTAACATATATTACAGTTGTAACATAAATTCATGTAGTAACTTATATTCAAGTAGTGAAATATATTCAAGTAGTAACATATTGAAATGCATTGCTGTTCACATTGACATCGATAATGAGAGATGTCATCGCAGAAAACGCTAAATTAACGTCCATCTCAATCCGACCATCGCGTGTGAAAACGGTTCATCCCCCCACCCTTCCCCATAACACGAGAGGACCCGATCTGGCCACACCCTGCTAGACGATTTACCGACTGTTACGGACGTAACAAGATTTGGCCAGGCCCATCGTCCATTACAGTGTTTCCTTCATGTACTGCCGGCCCTGGCTGTAATACTGCTGTCATTCATGCCGACACAGACAGCGCGGCAGTGGTGTCACTGGGTTGGTCCTGGACTTTTCAACACGGTCAATTCAATAACCACGGGATCTTTGTTGCTGGGATCTGCCCGGGGGGGGGGGGGGGAGGCGAGAGAACTGACAGATTCTAGACGATGGCACCGGGACGTTTAACCGAATATGCTGAACTCGTGATGCTACAAGAATGTAGGGAACTTGTTGAATACTGAATGAGTTTTATGTGAAGGAAACATTATGTCTGAAGTCATTTAACGCAAAGTGAGATTTTTGAAGTGGCGCAAATTGTCCGAGCATCAAGTGAATGTCTTTTTGAAACACAATTTCTTTTCCGTTTACACACACGTGAATTCCCCAAAAAAAACAGATCACAGTTTGTCCTGAGTTTTAGCAACCGATGAAGTGCTCATCCTTTAAACATTGACAGTATTGTTCTTACTTACTAGTCGTGTGGAGCACACTGGACTTTTGGTTCCTAGTCAAAGGCTGTACGTTCAGAGCCATCGGAAGCAAAAGTCTCAATATGCAAGCAGAGATACACGTCTAAGGGATCAACTACTTTAAATCAAAACTCAGCACTTACTCTAATACTGAATACTAACTCATTACTCAATACTCAATACCAATTTCATTGCCAACTCATTACTCAATACCGAATTCAATACAAACTCAGAACCGAATTCAATACTAAACCAATACCCAATACTAAATTAAATACCAGCTCAATTCAATACTCAACAACTCAATATTTAATTCTAACTCAAGTCCCACTTCTTATCGTTAGTAAATGTTAATTTTTACTTTTGGTGAAGGTTCATTGGCAATGCCGATTATATGTCAGAGGTCAGAAAACTTTTTTTTTTTGTAGATGCAGAGGACAATTCTGATAAATAGCTGACCTTTTTAGCGCCAAGAGAAAAAAATGTCCATAAATAAAAGGGATGCTACCCTGACTTGTTTACCAAGCGACCATAATGAGAAGCAGACGACGTCGCCTGCACTGGGAAGTGGGACACATTTGATGTACTATGGGATTATAAAAAGTTAATAACTTTATTAAATGATTGTCTTTTACGTACCTATAAAATATTCTGGAATAATCGCACTGACCGTTTAATTATAACGTATGGTTATATGACATGTCTACTCATGTCACTTGTATATGTGGTAGGGCATGTCACAAGGCTCGGTAGTATGACATGTCACAAGCCTTGGTAGTAGGACATTTCACAAGTCTAGGTGGTTATAGCACGTGAAAAGTCTATAAGATAGTAATATGTGCTATGTATGCATTAACTCACAGTATTTAATTGAGATAGGACAGACGAACTTATATTGTCTTGCTGTGAGTAGTAGACTTACGCTTAACTGCTAGGATAACAGGATTGGGGGAGAGAGAAGATATGTTTGGGGGATGTTGGGGGCAGAGAGTAGAGGTCTTTGGTGGATGTTTGGGGCAGAGAGTAGAGGTGTTTGGTGGATGTTGGGGGCAGAGAGTAGAGGTGTTTGGTGGATGTTGGGGGCAGAGAGTAGAGGTGCTTGGTGGATGTTGGGGGCAGAGAGTAGAGGTGCTTGGTGGATGTTGGGGGCAGAGAGTAGAGGTGCTTGGTGGATGTTGGGCTCAGAGAGTAGAGGTGTTTGGTGGATGTTGCCAGACAATCTTTTAGTCACGTAATTATACATTTTACTAACAACTACTTCCTAGACAGAAGTAAATGTGTAAATACAAAGATCATAAATGTCTGTCTAGACTGAGTCTGGACTTTTTGATTAATGTTAAACTGAGCATTTTATTGTTGGAAAAGGTCAAAATTTTATAAAGGAGCTTAGAAATTGTTCAAACTTAGATATGGGAGCTAAGACAATGGTCAAACTTTGATATGGGAGCTAAGACAATGGTCAAACTTTGATAGGGGAGCTAAGACAATGGTCAAACTTTGATTGGGGTGTTTAGACATAGTGATACAATTAGAAGTTAAGCTGTAGTAGAAACGTTTGAGATGAACTTCATTAAGCAGCATCACGATGATGATCTAAGGTGGCGGCGGCGTATAGTGTTACATTTACAGCACGCGTTTTGAAATGTTAATAATTTATAAAATAGTGAATACTTTCTCATCTCGCAGCCCGTGCATAGATACAAAGTAGGCCAGATTAGGTCTGCGGACCGACGTTTGCAAGACCTAGATCTATGCAGAGTAGCTCGCGTGAAGCCAGAGAGAAAGAATCTGAATCTATTAATTTTGTTAACACTCTGACTTAATTAAAGGTTTCCCCGCACGTGGAGATTATTGTATCAGTACTATGGGCTACTAGCGTGGAACAGTAATACTATCGGTGGAGTTTTTGGTTGTTATCATCACACTTCCATCAGCTAGTATGTTATCAAGGGCCATCAACGCAACAGATAGCTGACCTAAGCAATACTTCGTCTAACATTATCACAGCCCTTTAAGCTCAACGATGGGGGAACTGATGGCGATTAAATCCACACGATATGTTGCGTTATCTTTAACGTGTAAAAGCATTATCTTTAACGTGTAAAAAAATAATACATAAATAAATACATTTAAAAAACATGAAATGTAAATATGTTTTTGATATATTAATATTACAAGTGTGCAATAACGTTTGATTTCGTACACGAAAAATGAAATGTATTAACTATATGTATAAGGAAATTTTATTTAATTAACAGAGGAACTAAATTTATCTTTTATTTTTAGAGAGGAAATCTGTTTTGATGATAAGAGAAACAGTAATGACATCTGTAAAAAATAGAATGCACTGAAGCTATATCAAAATGGAAAAAAATAAAATGGCCGGAATTAAAGGTAAACAGAGGCGCATTTTCGTCAAAGGAAGCTCTGACGTCAGTGGACTTAGGGAATAAAGAGCTCCACCGTTTGCCATTAACGATATGAAACTAGGATTGAGAAATGTGGTTACCTCTGCCGTCTGATGTTCTCCCAGAGTCTTGGCTTCTCGGTGATTGTCACAGACTTTGACCGGTTAGACTTTGGCGATATGATGATCAGGCGAGTTTTCTTGGTGTACATTTTGGAGACGTGAATAGGATCAGTCAAACCACGGCAGGATATATATATATAGACTTAACTTGGGTTTAGCGTATTGTCTGGTTTTATCCTTGGCAATGTCCTGTAGACTAGACACTCACTCACCTCTACACATCCTAATGACTAGACACTCATTTACCTCTACGCATCCTCATAATAATCTAAGTTATTTATTGTCTATTAGCTGAGTAGACCAACAGTGGTGCCTTCGTAAGAAATGGAACAATTCTCAGGTCCCCGTCCCAATAATAAATATAAGAGAGCATACCGTAAATGTTAATGGAATACACTAGAGATTGAATTCATGTTGGCTTTTGGTTTTTTTTTAAAAATACAAACAACACTATATTTTTAATTAACACTTTTCCCCATATAATAGAAACGTACAGCGCATTAAAAATGAACTTACAATTCTTTACTGACTGATTTATTTCTATGATACCAAATTATTTCTCCTGAACCGTTATATCGTCGCTGTATCGTTGCATAAATGACTTACTGGTATATGTTTACTGTTGCAGTGTTCACTAATGACGTACCGGTACTTATTTACTGAAGCAGGTTTCACTAATGACGTACCAGTATATGCCTAATGTTGCAGGGTTCACTAATGACAATCAACGCGCCAAAAAAGTACACAAAAAAGACTTCTCTATAAAACACAATAAGAAAATATATCCAAAAAGAATAAATCACTTTCCTACAAACCAACTATCCGGTCCATATCATAGATTCAGGTCATCTCAATATGAACACAAACTATTTCCTCGCGCCGATAAAAAGTAAACAAGTTTTGAGCCGATCAAATGTTTGTTATTTGATCCACACGTATCTTCCCACGGGGCCCACTAAATGGCCAGTTTATAGGTTTGATAGACTGGGTCTGGTGTCGCTTTATCGGCCCTGATGTGCACCGTGCACCTATTGACTGAGAGACCAAGTCACTATCTATAAGGATCTGTTCAGCTTGGCTTTCAGACATGCGCCGTAGCGTCGTCATTAACATTAAAAATATAGTCACTAGATTGTTGGCCGGATTTGTACAACACGTTCAGCATGACCCAGGGGTTGTCTTATCATGTATCCTTAGGGCTATTGTCTCCCTTGTCATTCATTGTTTTTGGCCTGGCGAGAAATTTTATTCCAATTGGAAATATCGCCTGTGGCATTGTTTGGAGCTTTGGGGGGAACAACAAAAAAAATAAAAAAATCAAAGACTCCGTAAAAAAAAGTGGTTGTAGATAATCATGATTAATGGAAATAATTCAAATGTAGGGATTATTTAAACAGTATATTGTGAAGGGAATTCCCATGGTTTGCTTAATGAAAACTAAATTTTCATATTATTTTCGGTGACCCACATGTAAAGAGAATGGTGCGAGCTATTGAGACTCTTTTAATGAGAAATGCTATTGCTGTTTTGTTTTCAAATCAATATTTTAGTTTATGCCTGTATGTTTCGTCGAAATTAAACTCAAAATAGCCTGACTCTTTATACGAAGGACTTGTCACTGATATTACTGATACACATTGCCAAATGTCCCATAGACAGGACTTATAGAGTAGCTTAGTCAGATGTCAACATAGTAAGTGTTTCGTTTTGTCAATTAGGCAAGACGTGCAGAATAGCTAAACCAGATTTAAAAAAAAAAAAATTTAGTATATCGTTATTGAAAACCACAAGACAATCTCTGTATCATGAATCTTAGAGATATGTTTTTTATTTACAAGAATCGAATTGCATGTTTTCAAAGTAATCCACTATAATATATTTCATGACACAGTAGTCCCGATGCTAAGGTTATAGAGTATAGAGCATCGTCAACTTTAGTTTATCGAAGACGCCAGCCTAAATACAGAAATATGTACCAGTAAGTTTAACCAACAAGCCAACACTACCAGTCGTAGGTAATGTTAGCTAGCACATATTACGTAACTAGTTAGAAGTAATGTAAGCTAGCACATAATGTTACCAGGGGGAGGTAATGTTAGCTAGCACATAATGTTACCAGGCGGAGGCAATGTTAGCTAGCACATAATGTTACCAGCGGGAGGCAATGTTAGCTAGCACATACAACTTGCCAGTGGAAGGTAGTGTTAACTAGCACATATTACGTAACTAGTTAGAAGTAATGTAAGCTAGCACATAATGTTACCAGGGGGAGGTAATGTTAGCTAGCACATAATGTTACCAGGCGGAGGCAATGTTAGCTAGCACATAATGTTACCAGGCGGAGGCAATGTTAGCTAGCACATAATGTTACCAGCGGGAGGCAATGTTAGCTAGCACATACAACTTGCCAGTGGAAGGTAATGTTAGCTAGCACATACAACTTGCCAGTGGGAGGCGATGTTAGAACATTAACGTTACAACTAGAGATCATGTTAGCTAGCACGCAGAACAAAGCCTTGATATCATTGGCACGTGAACTGCACCTAGACGGTATACCGCTAAGACCCCTAAATCTCCGGATCAGCTTGGGGATCATCCAGGCCGGATATCAAACGATTTTTTTCAAGGTAAACATGAAATCTATTAGCTCTAATCAGATTAACCGGGCAGTCTATTTTTGTCCGACACCATTCCCAACCTGAAGCGTGGAGTGGAAATCGAAGTAGTCCCCGCCTTTTGTCATTAGGTTCTAGATTTAAGCCAACTGTCAGTGTTGAAACCATTATATAATAATATAAAGTATTGTTTTTTTCTGCTTTTCCCCCACAACTCATTAGCACACGCAAGTTATTGACCAACGATGACAGCAGCTACTACTCTTTTAACACAGTACCAAGACACAACTTTATGAAGGTTTGCACTTTTTCTTTTTTTTTTGGTCAGAAACGCCACTCCCGATATCTAAAAGTGACACTGGAAAAAAAAAAAAAAAAAAAAACCTTTGTAATTGGACTTATCGGTGGTAAATTTTGAAATAGCTTTATTTTATCTCTTCTGTTATAAATATTTCATGGTCCAGAGCTTTTCTCGACTGATACATTCTCTATCACGATTTAACGAACGATTTAAATTTAGATTTTCTGATCTCCGAGAATCGAACCCGCAAGGTATTTTGTTTTAGCATTACAAAAACGATAAAACTTTGACGAGAGCATGTGCTTTCAACGAAGACATTTTCAAAATCCTTTCCTATATCAAACAAGTGGCAACTTTATGCTGAAATATGAGGACATATTATTGTTTCATGGGAGTAGAAGAAGTGGTGCCCGACGTATTAAAAGTGTCGGGAAAGGCTTACAGAAGACAGCAGTGCCATGCTTTTAAGCCTAAAGAATAGCGTTGGAATCTTTTACTAATATATTATTGATTTTCTAGTTTATTGGTGCAACGAATGCTTCCAGTAGACATTTTCTTGCATTGTCAAAAGGAGAGAGGCATTTTTTAAAATATTGATTGATATCACTCACGATGGATTGTGAAATAATGCAGTAAAGTTGTTTCAGCTAAAGCCCTTGTGATTGTGGGCATAACTCGTTCTACAATCTAGAAGCATAAGGTCTTTGGGACACGAACACAAATTTGAGATTATATTTCACCGGTCACGTAACTGATGAGTGCGTCGTTGATATACATCAGGGGTCACCAAACTATGGCCCGCGGCCCGGATCCGGCCCGCTAGGCATGTTCATTCGGTCCGCCGACGGTACTTCAACTTGCTTGATAAAACGTATGGAACAAGTAGAAGACTAGTAGATCTTCATATGTGCGGAGACCTCCTGGCCGCCATGCGCCTTAATTTTAAATTATTGTATCTAGATTTTCTTGTTTATTACAGAACTGTTTACCCTCTAACTCCTAAATCGTACAACATCGTCTCGCCATCGTAAAATAAATTATCTTAATAGTAAACACATAAAGATACAATATGTAAATGATTACAATAGCTGCTTGCATCGCAGTGCCTATTGGGATCACGTTAAACTGGTGCCAAAAACGTTAACTACTAAAAGTAGATGACTGACGTCCATAATAAAACCTGTGGTCCGTTTGTTTTGCAGAAGTGTGTTTGCTATTGCTATTAATTTATATTGAGTGGACGTACTGATCACGTTATCACAGTCTATCACTGGTAAAAATAAAGTTACTGGGGAAATTTAACGTGGTTCAAACTCGATCAGCGTAAAGCAAAATGTATTTAAATAAGAATTAATTAACACATGATGACATCATTTTAAAAAACCTACCAAGTAACCTGAGGTTGTTATTTTTAGAAAAAGCTGGTTTAAAAAAAATTAGAATCAATTTCCATTTAGCATATTCCTGCTAATAAAGTATAGTCTGATAACTACCACACGCTGGGTAGTAAATGGTTGAAAGAAAGAGATGTGTTGGAAACATACGCGGACATAAAAATCATAGTCGCCGCGGTTGGAACTAACAGTCCTTCGGCAAGTTCAGTTATGAGGAGAACAGAAGAATTTGAGAGAACATACTGCTACATATGCTGGAGAAAGCGAGGAACTTGATGTGGCACTGGATGAGTCTACTGATCCCTCACAACTTCTCGTGTATATTTGTGGTGTCAATTTGGACTTTCAGATAACGGAAGAGTTGGCATCTGTTTGCAGCATGCATGGACCAACTTATGTCTGTGAGCAAACATTTTCAAAAATAAAGTATGTGAAGTCAACATATCAACAGAGTGCTATTGATGAACATTTGAAAACAAATTTTTTGATTGGATGTAGCCATTCGAAGCCAGACATTGATGATATCTTGAAAGGCAATCGTTAGTTTCAGTAATCTCACTAACCTTTTTTTGCTGCTTAGTTTGTGAGATTTGAATATGTGCGCACTAGGTCTGATGTAACTATCTTTTTGGTTACGTCGCCTTCTTTGCTAACTTTGTTTAGTAAATAAATATTTTAGTTGTCTTTGCTTTTTTGCATTGCACCCAGAATTAACATGGAATACTAAACTTAGTTTTTCGTCTTTTTTCCCCATGAAGATCTTTCCTTCTGGCGTACAAGTACTGTACAGAATGATTATCTGGCTTACAAGTACTGTACAGAATAATTATCTGGCTTACAAGTACTCTACATAATGATTATCTGGCTTACAAGTTATGTACATAATGATTATCTGGCGTAATAGTACTGTACATAATGATTATCTGGCTTACAAGTACTGTAGATATTGATTATCTGGCTTACAAGTAATGTACATAATGATTATCTGGCTTACAAGTACTGTACATAATGATTATCTGGCTTACAAGTACTGTACATAATGATTATCTGGCTTACAAGTACTGTACAGAATGATTATCTGGCTTACAAGTACTGTACATAATGATTATCTGGCTTACAAGTACTGTACAGAATGATTATAGGCCCGCGCTCATCATTGTTATCCGGCCCGCCTTGAAAACGGTTTGGTGACCCCTGGTATACATCAAAGGTTGAGCCTCACGTGATTCATGCTGTTAACATCCGGGCAGGGGAAAATCATTCATGTTACATGGTTGATAAATGATTTTATTATTTGTTTCTCCCAAGAGACAAAACAATATTTATATAGAAACAAGGGGGAGACAGTGGCCTTCTTAGATGTACAGCAGTAAATTTAACATTTTAAAATAAAGGTGACCAGAGTCAAGGACAGGAGATACATGAATCCGTGGGCTGTCTCCCGTTGGATAATCCAGTGAGAGAGTTTTCTCCCCATGGCATTGAGGGGTGAGAATTCCTGTTGACTTAGTGAAAAGTTTAAGTGAGACTGAAGTGAGACTGGAGTGAGACTGATGGGAGCTGTGATTTGGAATAGATAAGTTACTGGCCACAGTGGCACTATGAAGTAGTTACTTTGTTGGGAAATCCAAAGCCAATGCTTGGGTGTTTTTATCCTCAGTGTTTATAGTGAGCAAGTGTCACACCACATTATACTTTGTAGTAGGAATACTTAATATATATATATATATATATATATATATATATATATATATATATATTGCTTCTGATGTGCCCGGTTTCCTCTTCAAAACAGCCCCTCCGCAACTACACGTTTTATTTTAATACTACTAAGTAAAAATGAAAGGACGTCATGCAGCAAGCTTCATGTGTGACGTCGGAGTTCCGGTAAATAGGATTGATTTTGTTTTCCTTTAATGGGTGACGATTATTATTCGATGTTGTTATTTTTCGTGCCCTTCTGTCACACAGAGGAATGTGCATGTTGTGGATACGGGAGGTGCTAGGCGTTGGACGATTTACAATGTCCACTGTCGGATTCAACAACAACTCCACTGAATCTGGAGATGTTGTCTGGTTAAGGGGGTAAAGTAGAGGTTAAGAGAAACTTTATGCTAGAGGCCATATGCAGTATGGGTTAAGTATTAATAGAAAGACATTTTCAAATCATCCTTTGACGGTTGACAAATCTGATGAAACCAGACATTTGACACATCGCATTATGTATGATTAAACCAATCAACCAGTCAAGGCAAGGTAAATTAAGTATTTTTGGTATAGTCTATACATTATAATTTAGTTTCTTATAATTAAAAAATTATACTTAAGTTTCTTATAATATTTTATAGTTTTATATAATCTGTAAATTATACTTGGGTTTCTTATAATATTTTATAGTTTTATATAATCTGTAAATTATACTTGGGTTTCTTATAATATTTTATAGTTTTATATAATCTGTAAATTATACTTGGGTTTCTTATAATATTTTATAGTTTTATATAATCTGTAAATTATACTTGGGTTTCTTATAATCCAGACTGTAAACTTTAGTTTCTTATATCCTATTAAATTATACTTGAGTTTTTGGGGTTAGGTTAAAGAAAGCAAGCAAAATAATTGTTTTTAAATATTTTAAAATGGAAAAATGATAATTAATAAACTGATGTCAAAAGACTTTGCATAGCCGCATATGAATTAAGCAACAGAAAAGTACATTTCTATAAAGGATGTGAATATTTTAAATTGTGTGCCATGGTTTTTACAGAAAGTGAGAACGTTTTCCGCAGAAGGCTGTGTGGGCTGCGTGGGATGTGTGAGCTGTGGGGGCTGTGGGGGCGACTTTGAACAATGATATTTTACTTGATCTGTTAAAAATGAGAATAAGCATTTTAAATTAAACCTTCTATTTCAAACACACCAACAAATTGACGATATGGACAGTTTGTCCAAACTTAGTAATAACTATCGGGTAGAATGGTTAGAGCTCAACTCCACTTAATTTTTTTTCCTAATTTCTATTGGAAACAATGTAACAAATTGAAAATAAGGGAATTTAAATTTTAAAATAATTATATTTCGAGTACGATCTTTTGATTTCAATCAGAGTCCATCGGCTGCTATGTTAACGAAAGGATGAGAATTACTTGAAAATATCCCGCTCAAACGTAAAACATAATAATAGTGAGAGTTTTGGCGATAGTCTCGAAGTATTTGAAAACAAATCAAGACGGTTGAGTAAACAAAGCAGCGCCGTCGTAACGTGAAGGGCCTGGAGACTGCCCGCAGGTTTGTGTGCTTAAATTCTTAGCTTAGATGGGAACGGAAGCCCGAGTCCATTACTTTTCTAAGGGATCCCCATTCCGGTTAAGACGGCACTGAAATAACATCATGACAAAATGCAAATGTGAAAGAACAGTTCAGGATAACGTGACAAAGGTGAAAGAACAGTTCAGGATAACGTGACAAAGGTGAAAGAACAGTTCAGGATAAAGTAAACAGACAACGTAAAGAAGAACTCACCGGACGTTGGCCAGGGTGTGTCTGCGTCCAGCTCCCCTCACCATCTTGTGGACCTGGAGTTCGGTGATTTTATCCAACGCTTCCGTCTCCATGGCAACTGAAGTTGTTTTTTTTGTTTTTTTTTTGGTCGAATAGAATGAAATGACCGATTCGTAGACCTAGCTAAATTGATAACACTCGAGGCTGGTGAGTAAAAACACCATCTTCAGTCAGTGAGTTAGTTGTTGGCAGAAATTTCTACTAGCATCATCCGCTTTTCAGGGAAGATTTTCAAAATATCAAACCGGAATAATCACTTCTGAAATAAGCACTCTCTCTTCTGCAGGTGTACGGTAACTACTGTAACACAACACAGTATTCGGTTGTATAACTACTTGCATTAGGTCACAGCGCACACAATGTTGGAATCACAAAATGAAATCGGAACGTTGCTACAATCAAGTATAAGGAACAAATGAAATATTTTTGTATGAGAAGGATCTTAAGTTTCAATGCTGTGCATTTTTTTTAACCTACTCTTTAAAAATCGGATATCGATGTAGGATAATTTTTTTCACTGAACCCAGTACTATAGTTTTCGCTCGTGACGTCAAAAACTATTATAACCACCCTAAGGTATTCCCTAAACACTAATAGTACTTAGCCAGCTTAGTTAGGCATGTCACGTCATTATAGGACTTTTAAGTCTATTTCAGTCATCTGACGTTAATTGCCTAATTGCATTTCATTCATGTTAGTGAAAAGTAAATAAAAAAAATAATATAAACTAGGCTTATGTGTATGTCATTTTGTAGGTTACATCATTATATACGAACTCATTAGTTTATATTTGTGTGTGTATGTGCATAGAAAGTGTTGTAGACAAGTATACTATGGCTACAAATTAAAGAAGTATTCTTCCGGTCCTAACAAATAAACATGGAATACGAATACTGGTGCCTACCAAACGAACCGGGAATACAAACACTGGAACCAACAAACCAAACCTGGAGTAAAAGAGAACAGCTACACACGTGCCTAACAAACCAAGCTGACCTACCAGAGAATACCGAAAACTGGCGAATCACACAAACAGTGGCTACGCGCACGCACGACAGTATTCAAGAAACTGGACATCGGCTCGTCAATTTATCGAAATCCATCCGACATTGATTGACAGCCATCTTTAAAACAAACATGTCTGAGCATGCTGGATGGAATTGATTTCAATCGAAGCTGTTGAATTATTGAACATCAGTGTCTTACGATGTTGTGCTCATAAGTTTGATTTTTCATATCTTTTATTGATCTTCTGGGGTTTTTTTTTCCTTCATGCGTCCTGGGGAAAACTATGAATGATAAATATTGATGAAATTACAGTTCGGCAAATTTGATCGATGCAAAAACTATCGAAGAAAGCCGGTAATGAGGGTAAATGAATGTAGCTGGTAATGTATTGTAATGAAGATAAGCGGTAATGTAGGGTAAAGAAGAAAGCTGGTTTTGTAGGGCAATGGAATTAGATGGTATTGTCGGGTAATGCATATTGATGGTAATGTAGGCTAATGAATGTAGATGTATTGTAGAGTAATGAAGATAGCTGTTAGTGCAGGGTAATGAATATAGATGGTATTGTAGGATAATAAAGCTAGATGGTACTGTAGAGTAATGAATAAAGATGGTATTGTAGCGTAATGAAGATAACGTGTATTGTAGGGTAAATGAGATTTCAGGCATTAGAAAGAATTGTGTAGAGTTTTGTTGATACTTTTTGCTGTAAGCAACGTGAATGTAGAGGCGGCACAAATTAAGTAAATTTGAAGGTAAAGGATCCTGAGAGCTTCTTTAAATTTAACGAAGAAGAAATATCCTTTATAAGGGATGCTCAGATTTTTAAAACTTGTTTCTGTATAAGTGTACGGACTATGCAGAGAATGTCATATGTCCTGAGCGGAGCTTGGCATTGCCTTTACAGCCTGGTATTTTGGTCATTTTGAATAAAGACAATTTAATGATCAAAGTCTAACTTGACAGATCTACACTGGATGCAGTCGCACGCATCATTTTCACAAATCTACATTGTATGTAATGGTACACCGCATGTGCACCATAATTTCACATATCTACATTCTTTGTAATGGTATACCACATTTTTACAGATCTACAATGGATGTAATGGTACACCACATTTTTCCATATCCACATTTGATGTAATAGTACACAACTTTTTCACCCAAAAAGTGGTATAAGGTCCAAGGTTGCTACACAGATGCCGAGTATTGCTACAAAAAATACAAAAAATCTCTCTACAAAGATGCTCAAAAACTACTACAATGTGACCAAACGTCACTAAAAAGATTCCCCAAATATACCAACAAGTTGCTAAAAAGATGCCAAAAAATTGGATGGCAAAAAGTTGTTACAAAAATGCCCAAAAATTGCTACAAAGATGCCATGAAGCTGCTACAAAGCTGCCAAAAAGTTGCTACAAAAGATGCTCGAAAGCTGCTCAAAATATGTTCAGCTCCATATTCTTGATGTTAACAATTTTCTTGGAGATTTTCATTAAATTTGTCGTCAATAAAATGAGGTTTAATTATTAACCACCAGCCATATTTATGTTTAATGTATATGCACCTGCTATATGTACGCTTTATGTATATGCACCTGCTATATGTACGCTTTATGTATATGCACCTGCTATATGTACGCTTTATGTATATGCACCTGACATATTGATGTGGCGTAGAATCGCGTAACTGTCATTAAACCTTCAAACAAACTTCTAAAGATGTATGACACAATGACCTGAATACATAATGACCTCAATACGCAGTGCCCCAAATGCTGGTGGTGTCCAAACATATGACCAGTGCGACCAACGTTAATATCTGTACTGAGCTCCGTGTTGCTAAGCAACGTGCCCAGGTCATTAAGAGCGCTAGTAATTCCCTCTTCAAATACCCATTAGTAAACACTTTGGTGGACGGTGAAGGAATGATTTGTAAGATATGTGTTGAGCAATGACGTCAGTTCAGAATAAAATCTCCACGCGTGGCTGGTTTTCCGTTTCATTATCCAAACTGGCTAATCCCTTTCAAAAAAAAACCATGCAGATTACAAGGATAATTCTTGCTGGATAAAATCCTAGTCACCAAAGTAATGACCAGTAGGTTATCATAAAAATGACCAGTAGGTCTTCAGAATAATGCCCAGTAGGTCGTCAGAATAATGAACAGTAGGTCGAGAATAATGAACAGTAGGTCTTCAGAATAATGAACAGTAGGTCTTCACAATAATGACCAGTAGGTCGTCAGAATAATGAAAAATAGGTCTTCAGAATAATGACAAGTAGGTCTTAAGAATAATGAACAGTAGATGTTAAGAATAATGACCAGTAGGTCGTCAGAATAATGAACAATAGGTCTTCAGAATAATGAACAGTAGGTCTTCAGAATAATGAACAGTAGGTATTGAGAATAATGAACAGAAGGTCTTCGGAATACTGAACAGTAGGTCTTTAGAATAATGAACAGTAGTTCTTCAGAATAATAAACAGTAGGTCTTCAGAATAATGAACAGTAGGTCTTCAGAATAATAAACAGTAGGTCGTCAGAATAATGAACAATAAGTCTTCAGAATAATGAACAGTAGGTCTTCAGAATAATGAACAGTAGGTCTTCAGAATAGTGAACAGTAGGTTTTCAGAATAATGAACAGTAGGTCTTCACAATAATGGCCAGTAGGTCGTCAGAATAATGAACAATAGGTCTTCAGAATAATGAAAAGTAGGTATTGAGAATAATGAACAGTAGGTCTTCAGAATAATGAACAGTAGGTCTTGAGAATAATGAACAGTAGGTCTTCAGAATAATGAACAGTAGGTCGTCAGAATAATGAACAATAGGTCTTCAGAATAATGAACAGTAGGTCTTCAGAATAATGAACAGTTGGTCTTTAGAATAATGAACAGAAGATCTTCAGAATAATAAACAGTAGGTCTTCAGAATAATGAACAGTAGGTCTTCAGAATAATGAACAGTAGTTCTTCAGAATAATAAACAGTAGGTCTTCAGAATAATGAACGGTATGTCTTCAGAATAATGACCAGTAGGTCGTCAGAATAATGAACAATAGGTCTTCAGAATAATGAACAGTAGGTCTTCAGAATAATGAACAGTAGGTCTTGAGAATAATGAACAGTAGGTCTTCAGAATAATGAACAGTAGGTCTTCACAATAATGACCAGTAGGTCGTCAGAATAATGAACAATAGGTCTTCAGAATAATGAAAAGTAGGTATTGAGAATAATGAACAGTAGGTCTTCAGAATAATGAACAGTAGGTCTTGAGAATAATGAACAGTAGGTCTTCAGAATAATGAACAGTAGGTCGTCAGAATAATGAACAATAGGTCTTCAGAATAATGAACAGTAGGTCTTCAGAATAATGAACAGTTGGTCTTTAGAATAATGAACAGAAGATCTTCAGAATAATAAACAGTAGGTCTTCAGAATAATGAACAGTAGGTCTTCAGAATAATGAACAGTAGTTCTTCAGAATAATAAACAGTAGGTCTTCAGAATAATGAACGGTATGTCTTCAGAATAATGACCAGTAGGTCGTCAGAATAATGAACAATAGGTCTTCAGAATAATGACAAGTAGGTCTTCAGAATAATGAACAGTAGATGTTAAGAATAATGACCAGTAGGTCGTCAGAATAATGAACAATAGGTCTTCAGAATAATGAACAGTAGGTCTTCAGAATAATGAACAGTAGGTATTGAGAATAATGAACAGTAGGTCTTCGGAATACTGAACAGTAGGTCTTTAGAATAATGAACAGTAGTTCTTCAGAATAATAAACAGTAGGTCTTCACAATAATGACCAGTAGGTCGTCAGAATAATGAACAATAGGTCTTCAGAATAATGACAAGTAGGTCTTCAGAATAATGAACAGTAGATGTTAAGAATAATGACCAGTAGGTCGTCAGAATAATGAACAATAGGTCTTCAGAATAATAAACAGTAGGTCTTCAAAATAATGAACAGTAGGTCTTCAGAATAATGAACAGTAGGTCGTCAGAATAATGAACAATAAGTCTTCAGAATAATGGCCAGTAGGTCGTCAGAATAATGAACAATAGGTCTTCAGAATAATGAAAAGTAGGTATTGAGAATAATGAACAATAGGTCTTCAGAATAATGAACAGTAGGTCTTGAGAATAATGAAAAGTAGGTCTTCAGAATAATGAACAGTAGGTCGTCAGAATAATGAACAATAGGTCTTCAGAATAATGAACAGTAGGTCTTCAGAATAATGAACAGTAGGTCTTTAGAATAATGAACAGAAGTTCTTCAGAATAATAAACAGTAGGTCTTCAGAATAATAAACAGTAGGTCTTCAGAATAATTAACAGTAGTTCTTCAGAATAATGAACAGTAGGTCTTCAGAATAATGAACAGTAGGTCTTTAGAATAATGAACAGAAGTTCTTCAGAATAATAAACAGTAGGTATTTAGAATAATAAACAGTAGTTCTTTAAAATAATGACCAGTAGTTCGTCAGAATAATGACACGTATCTTTTGGGGTAGAGCGTATATGACCCTTATATCATTTGAGCATGTTATTATAATTTTAAAAGTGAGTGACCAGACTATCCATACGGATGTAGATACAAGCTATGATAGCTTATCCCATCCAGGATAACAAATAAAGAATTTTTCCCACAACTGAGCTATCACGTGATGTTTGGATGATCCCCGCCCCTTTAATGAAATTTAAATTAAGTTCAATTTATTTATTTTTTCTTCCATATCGCAACCATGAACCCCTTCATTATCCGAGCGCGCCCCCCACCCCTTACAGCCGCATGAGTTGCCAGGCCCACGTGATGACACTGATCAGTGTGTAAACTCAATTATTTTCTTGTTCACTAACTTCAGAACAAGTTTGAATACGCATGCATTTTGTTTCAGAATTAAAGCCAACGTCTATCTTTTCCAATCAGATGTGATCTAACGTCTTCCACCGTCTTTCGTTTCCAATCAGATGCTATCTAACGTCTTCCACCGTCCTTCTTTTTCCAATCAGATGCGATCTAACGTCTTCCACCGTCCTTCTTTTTCCAATCAGATGCGATCTAACGTCTTCCACCGTCCTTCTTTTTCCAATCAGATGCGATCTAACGTCTTCCACCGTCTTTCTTTTCCAATCAGATGCGATCCAACGTCTTCCACCGTCTTTCTTTTCCAATCAGATGCGATCTAACGTCTTCCACCGTCCTTCTTTTCCAATCAGATGCGATCTAACCTCTTCCACCGTCTTTCTTTTCCAATCAGATGCGATCTAACGTCTTCCCCAAGAATGTCTCGAGGTAGCGCCACAGAAATATTTACGATAACTGAAACCTAATTTCCTTAACAAAGGAAGCACTACCAACAAATAAGAGATAGTTTTAATGTCACTCGAGGGAGTTGAAATACCAATAAACTATTACATTATAAATGAAAAAGTTAATTTATCTTTAGAACTTAACTTAAATAATTTTTTTAAAAAACCAACTAATTATCAATACTCCAGCCCCTATTATAATGTGCATGTGGTTAATTATATTTTTACTGCGAGTTTCTATGTAACACTTTGAATACATACGAAATCGTATTTTGTGTAATTGACGATGATTACAGTACAATATGTGATGAATGTAAGAGTTTGATATATCATGATTGTAAGAGTTTGATATGTCATGCTTTTAAGAGGTTGATTTGTCATGATTGTAAGAGTTTGGTGTGTCATGATTGTAAGAGTTTGATGTCGCATGATTGTAAGAGTTTGATGTGTCATGATTGTAAGAGTTTGATATGTAATGATTGTAAGGGTTTGATGTGTCGTGATTGTAAGGGTTTGATATGTCATGATTGTAAGGGTTTGATATGTCATGATTGTAAGGGTTTGATATGTCATGATTGTAAGAGTTTGATATCTGATGATAGTTACATATGTCATATATTGTAAGAGTTTGATATTTCATGATTGTAGGATGATATGTGTGATTGTAGGATGATATGAGATGACTGTAAGACTTTGATATGTGATGGTTGTTAGAGTTTGCTATGTGATGACTATGATAACCCCCCCCCCCACCCCCTTACAAAGTCAACCATGTGCAAATCCAGCCACTTCACAAGGATGATATAACATTTCTTTTTTAATTCAGACAGAAGTTCGGTTCGACGGAACGAAAGACTTGGGTATATTACTGGTTTCCACCCCCACTCACCCCACACAACCCCACACACCAGAAACCCCTAGACAACACTCAGCTCACACACACCATATACTGTCACACCCCACTCACACCCCCACACACTGCATACAAAATAAACTGTAAAAAAAGTAAAACAAATATAATTTGAATGTGTTAACATTGCGCAATGCAAAAGATGCTGATGTGATTAGTTTAAGCGCCCAACTGCCTGTAATGTCGATGGTGTGGCGTGCAAACGTTTGGGGTAATGTGTCATCTCCGCAACCTACTCCTCCCATCTCCACACTCCATATTAAGTTAGACCTCCTTGACCTTTCAGACCACATAATAATTCGCGAATGAAATAGATGGCTTACTACATTCGTTTATTTAAGAATAGAAAGTAGATATGTGTTTTTTTTTATTATTCTTTAGAAATGTCTACATTTTACTTTCTGCATCACCTAACAAAGTGGTCGGCCAATTGCGGCTCGTCTCTGTAGCGACCTGCGTGCGGCTCGGCCAGTCGTCCAAAAATCGGTTTTAATTCAGAAAAACATGGTTCTTGAAAAAAAATTGGCTGATATTTTTTTTATAACCCTGCTGCTGATTTTTCTCTCTTTGACTAATGAGTTTGCAGAGCACTGACCTAACACATCAACTGTCTTAAGATGTTTCTAACATTCACCTTCTTATTAAAACAAGTTATTTTAATTGTACTTCTTATGTTCAAAAACATTTAGTCGATAATAAACACAAATGTCTCAGTAACACACGTGTACTAAAAAAAAAATTAAATCATGTAGTTCGGGTGTCCTTTGCGGGGCAGATCCAACCCTTTAAAAAATATTGAGGACCCCTATTATAGTTCATTGAGAATATAGGAGTGGCGATGTTACACTACATTCTCAAGAGAATTGTTTAGTCAGTAAAGCATTTTCCAAATTTAGATACACACACTGTACGCTTTGATTAGAATACTAGAAGAGTTGTTAGATCATGAAATCAGAGATGTTCATCAAGCAGAAATTTACTCAAACACCCAAAGAAAAGTCAGGGAAAGAACTAGGCGTCTGCCACCCCTTCCCCGCCTTACGCCCAATGTTTATAAGTCATGGGCCAAGTCGTCCAACTCCATGCCGTCATAAGTCATGGGTCAAGTCGTCCATCTCCATGCCGTCATAAGTCATGGGCCAAGTCGTCCACTTCCATGCCATCATAAGTCATGGGCCAAGTCGTCCACTTCCATGCCGTCATAAGTCATGGGCCAAGTCGTCCATCTCCATTCCGTCATAAGTCATGGGCCAAGTCGTCCATCTCCATGCCGTCATAAGTCATGGGTCAAGTCGTCCATCTCCATGCCGTCATAAGTCATGGATCAAGTCGTCCACTTCCATGCCGTCATACGTCATGGATCAAGTCGTCCATCTCCATGCCGTCATAAGTCATGGGTCAAGTCGTCCATCTCCATGCCGTCATAAGTCAAGTCGTCCATCTCCATGCCGTCATAAGTCATGGGTCAAGTCGTCCATCTCCATGCCGTCATAAGTCAATGGGCCAATTTGTCAAATGTGCATGTCCTCAAATAAATTATATTTTTTTAGATAACATGAGCATTAGAGCATGTTTTGGTATAGAGCTATAATGAAATAAATTGAGTCAGAAAATCTATATGAGCTATTGCAGTTAGATAAGCTTGTTTTAGATTTGTGCACTTCATTGATGTAGGTTCTTGTCTTTTTAGACTATGTGCTATAGATTTGTGCACTTCAGTGATGTAGTTTCTTGTTGTTTGAGACTATGTGCTATAGATTTGTGCACTTTAGTGATGTATTTTCTTGGTGTTTGAGACTATGTGCTATAGATTTGTGCACTTCAGTGGTTTTAATAAGCAAGAGCAGACAAATATAAAAAATTAAGAATTAATAACTATCCCATCAGATTATGTTACATTTCTTTTAAACGCGAACTTTGTATGAACACATTCAGGGAATAAAGGTCTGGACTCCTACAGCGTGTCTTCGACTCCGTCACAAGAACCTATTATTGTGTTTTGTGATGTCACAATGTAAACACTCACCGATGGATACAAGCTGGCCAAGTCTCAGGGTAATGTCCCTTAGCCTATTTGTCTTTGTCAAACTGGACTAGAGCTAAACAAATCTGCTCCCAAGTACTAACAAAATCTGCTCCCAAGTACTAACAAAATCTGCTTGCAAGTACTAACCCACTCGGCTCAGATGTACTAACCCACTCGGTATTCACACGTATTAACCCCCTCTGCTCACAAGTACTAACCCAATCTGCTCAAAAGTACTAACCCATTCTGCTCACAAGTACTAACCCACTCTATTTACAAGTACTAACCCACTCTGCTCACAAGTACTAACCCAACCTGCTCACAAGTACTAACCCAACCTGCTCACAAGTACTAACCCTCTCTATTCACAAGTACTAACCCACTCTATTCACAAATACCAACCCACTCTGCTCACAAGTACCAACCCACTCTGCCCACAAGTACCAACCCACTCTATCATTTGCTTATTCAGACTACTGTAAATTACGTACCACGCGTCAATTCCAGGGGAGCTAATCGTGTCACTGTGACCGATCGATTTCCAGGCTTGGGGGCCCCTGGCATCTTTCATTGATCGAACCTATAGTTCAATATAATTGGGGTCAAATTAATTACCCCGTAATGTCATCTAAAAAATATAAGCAGTTTTTGAATGCTGTAATACCGGTTAATAGGATTACGCATTGTTAGCTGTGAGTTAATGATGACAGGCCGACAGACAGACGGACGGACGGTCAGACAGAATTCTGACTGAATCCTAATTTTGACAATTTACATTTTTACTCTGCCTATCATTTTAGCTTAGTCGTTTCTACGATTGTAGCCAAAGCCCAATCTACTATTTTAGCTCCAGTTATATCCAGTGGTTTAGCTCAAGTCCTATCAACTTTTTTAGTTCAAGCCCTATCTACTATTTTAGCTCCAGTTATATCTACTAAATTAGCTCCAGTTATATCTACTATTTTAGCTCCAGTTATATCTACTATTTTAGCTCCAGTTATATCTACTAAATTAGCTCCAGTTATATCTACTATTTTAGCTCCAGTTATATCTACTATTTTAGCTCCAGTTATATCTACTATTTTACCTCAAGTCCTAAATACTATTATAGCTCCAGACCAGTCTATAATTTAGCTAATGAAATGTCTACTATTTCTTCTCCTTTGCCCATTACTTACTAATCTCATGGACTAGCATTGAGGTCCCCAACATATGACTGGCGCGCATAGATCAGAAGTCCGGAGTAGACTGGATCTGTGGATATTGGAAACTGATTCCAAACAAGGTACATCTTAATCACAAGAGACCATTTTGTCCTTTCTTAAAATATCAAATGAAGGAAGACACCGGTGCCGTCTCTACAGCTGCGGAGGCCCCGAGCACAGCAATGTACTGAGGCCCTGAGCACAGCAATGTATTGAGGCCCTGAGCACAGCAATGTATTGAGGCCCCTATCCAGCTCTATGCTCAGGGAGGAGGATGCGAGAGGGCCAATCACCCCTGGCGCCAATATCAGGGGGCGGCAAAATCGTTTTAAGATAGGCCTTTATTTATTTTTTTTCGATTTATATCTAGGAGAAGTAAAATATGTTGACGAGAGTTAATCCCCATTAAAGAGTTATCCAACATGTGATTCGCATTTAAAATATTAATTTTGAAATGTGCCAATAATATCGTGGGTGAAAACTGATACAAGTGCTGTCCACTGACTTTTAAGTCAAATTAAATTGGCAAAATATTCCAATATTTATTAACACAATGTGAAGCATGATGCCTCTAAAAGAGTGAGTCTCCTAGAAGCGTGAGGCCCTGGACCAGTGCCCAGTATGCCCATGCCTTGAGACGGCACTGGGGCAAACCACTTCAATTATAACAATTTTTATTTTGTCATTTAGTGTTAAATCCCATAAACATTAAAATGATGGTGTGGTTTTCGTGGAAAATCGCAAAAGTGCCAAGCTATGGCATGATGCCATAAAGAAAAGAAGATGCCCGTGACAGGAAATACCAATTTTTAAGGATTGTAAACAAAAACAAGGATCATAGCACTGACAAGAAATGCACGAATCTATAGTATGCTGTCAGTAATAAGATAATACAGCCCCGAATTGCATACCTCTATATTATTATTATTGTTATTATTAGTGGTCTTTTATAGCGCGATACCCCAACCTAGAGCTGGGTTCACCGTGCTGTACATTAAAACACTAACAAAAGAGACATAATCGTGACAATAAAATATAATGCGTATATATAATAAAGAACAGCTGTATCACAACAAAACAAAAATAAATGGATATTCACGCCACCAGCCCCAGAACTGTTACATGTCAGGCCATGGACGGCAGCCAGCAGCATCGTTTGTCGGTCAGAGGGGGAATCAGTCGGGGTAGTAGAGTTTAAAGAGATGAGTGCAGTTCTGAAGGCCTGGGTGGTTGGTATATTGCTGCTTGTTTTTAGAAACTAGGCAAACAATTCGATCTATAACCGATATATCCATTAGCCAAGAAACCAATTAGATAGCTTTAATGCCTGATGGATTCGTTCAAATGTGCAATAAAAATTTGTGGATGCCATTCAGCGATGAATTCATAATCGAACGCTCCAAGATTAAGAGAAAGCGCCTCACCCGGACATCAATTCGGACATCACCCGGACGTCCATTCGGAAGGTTGGCGTCGGACATTAATTTATGTGACCGCTGCAAGAGTTTCACATAAGTTAAGCCTTCTCATAGGACTGCTTCATTCGCCCGACATTGAGCTCAGATGTTAAGACGAGAACTTTTGGTATTACACCAAGCTGACTTACAAGTTACGCCCCTGGGAATCACGAGATCGTGACCAGAAAACGCGATACTTAAAAAAAAAACGTTCAAGAAATAATAAGCGAAATTGTCATTGAATTTGTATTGAAATTTCATTAAATTGCCATTGCATTAATATTAGTTTCCCACTTTTTGGTAAGATAACAACTAAATCCCTGGCCTAGATGAGACTTCAATTGATTTTGATACATGATTTTGCCTATTGTTATATATTTGAATTCAATGGAATTTTTTGTATAATGCTGAGTTTTAAAACCATTGCACTGTTTCCCAAATTAATAGATGTACATCAATATCAGAATAAAGAAAACAAAATTAAAACAATTTTCTTTTAAAAAAATTTTAAAAAATGTAAGAACATATTCGTAAGCCTATTATTTGTATTAAAACGTTCTCTTTCTATATATAGAGATAAACTTATATTTATAAATACAGAGAGAGAGATAAAACAGAGAGGGAGAGAGAGAGAGAGAGAAGAGAGAGTGTGTTTGTGTGTGTGTGTGAGAGAGAATTATGTATAAATACGATTCTTAATGATAATCAGTTCAAATATTAGTCCAAGTAGCACATAAAGAACAGAGCAACGGCCTTGTTCCATTTTTCTTTTGTGTGGAAATAAAAACCGAAAAAAAAATTCCTCAACAGACCAGTTAACGATTTCGAAATATCGCTAAACTGTTCTTGTATATGGAGGTCCGATTACTCTTCAAAACAGAATCCTTATCCCAAAAACCAAGGGGTATAACGCTGTCTGAAAACCCAGAATAGCTAATGGACCATCCAGTTACTGAAACCAGGGACTGAAACTACCGACCGCCATTATCGGGGACATTGCCAAGTAAACAATCAATGGATCGATGCTTCTGATGACGACCGTTGTATCCTCCATTTACCGACCATTCCACCCTCTTAATGCCCCACCCTCTATTACTAGCGACTACCCACATACTGACCCTACCCTCCTCTTACGGCCTCCACCTATTACTGACCCATCCGTCCCATTCTTCTTGCTGTAGTCGGACTATCAATTTTAACAATATCGATTTTCAATTGTGAACGGTCGACTTCGAACTATCTCTATTCTAGTGTTAAGTTAAAAAAAACCCGATCATTCTTCTGGGGTGAGGTACATATTATTATACTGTGATGTATTGACTCTTCTGGTGTGAAGTACATATATTGTGATGTATTATATTGAATCTTCTGGTTTTAAGTACATATTAAACTGGGGTGTATTGACTCTTCTGGTGTGAAGTACATGTATTCTGATGTATTGTCTCTTCTGGTGTGAAGTACATGTATTGAGATGTATTGACTCTTCTGGTGTGAAGTACATGTATTGAGATGTATTGACTCTTCTGGTGTGAAGTACATATATTGTGATGTATTGACTCTTCTGGTGTGAAACACATATATTGTGATGTATTGACTCTTCTGATCTAAATTACATGTATTGTGATGTATTGATGTCCTGTGTCTTAGGATGTGAAGACTGTCAAATAATGCTGCTCCATAAGATAAAATTCTGAATCATTTCAATTTCTAAATTGTATTTATCAAGCATAGGCATTAGAAATTGTGTTGCTATCCAGCCTAGGCATAGAACAATTGGTTGCTATCCAGTCTAGGCATAAGACAGTTTATTGCTTTCAAAAAGTATTTCAATTACTTTTATTTTGTCTTGATGACAGCGTTACCATCTTATATAAGTTACATCTACTAGACAGCTTAGCTGCCTTTTTACCCATTATATCTCAATGTTCCCACAAAGGAAGTGTTAGAAAACTTCAAATTTCCCGGTCCGCTTACCTGGTAGATAGTCAGAAGAGTAAAAGATATACTTAGGGGCGTTGGATAGGCTAGATGATATTCTCTATGGCGTTGGATAGGCCCGATGATATGCTCTATGGCGTTGGATAGGCTAGATGATATTCTCTATGGCTTTGGATAGGCCCGATGATATGCTCTATGGTGCACACATTTTTCTAAATGCCATCTTCATTTAGCAGCATAGATTGTTGTTCAACGGAATTCTTGTGCGTTAGTTTTTTTCACGGTGGAAAGTGATCAAAAGAATTGAACAAAACAATAGTGTAGACCTCCAAATGACTCAAAATATAGTAACTCTTCTCTGTTCACATTACCGCCCATACGTCACGTTTCATAGACATATGAATTTCAAACCGGGATTACGTTTTTACCTAAATATATTTTAGCTAACTTTGTGCGTCCTAATATTAGGACTATGTAAATTATTAGCACATGGCATAAGACATCTTAAAATAAAGGATATTCTGGATGTAGTGAGAAGAAGATGAGAGGAAATTGAGTTGTGCCATTGTGTATATCATAGTGCGCGTGTGTATGTCATAGTGCCATGGTGTATGTCATAGTGCCATTGTTATATCATAGTGCATTTGTGTATGTCATAGTGCCATTGTGTATGTCATAGTGCCAATGTGTATGTCATTGTGCCATTGTTATATCATAGTGCCATTGTATATGTCATTGTGCCATTGTGTATGTCATAGTGCCATTGTGTATGTCATTTTGTCATTGTGTATATCAGTGCGCCATTGTGTATGGCATAGTGCCAGGATGAATGTAATAGTGCCAGGATGTATGTAATAGTGTCATTGTGTATGTCAAAATGTCAGGGTGTATGTATTAATGTCAGTGTGTTTGTCATAGTGCCAGTGTGTTTGTCATAGTGCCAGTATGTATGTCATAGTGGAAAGGTGTATGCCATAGTGTCATTGTATATGTCATAGCATTAGGGTGTATGTCATAGTGCCAGGGTTTATTTCATAGTGCCATTGTGTATGTCATGGTGCCCCTGTGTATGTCATAGTGCCATTGTATATGACATAGTGCCATTGTATATGTCATAGTGTCATTGTGTATGTCATAGTGCCATTGGATATGTATCATAGTGTCGTTGTGTATGTCATAAACCATTGTATATGTCATAGTGTTATTATGTATGTCATAGTGCCTGTCACACGGTGACCGTTACTGGGGCGGGTGAGGGTGCGGTCACTGGGGCGGGGGTGTCCACTGGTTGATTTACTGGGGCGTGACAGGAGAGAGAGAGCTCCAATGTTAGGGTAACGTATGGGTCACGACGGACAGGGTCGGGGGACAAGTTTTGGGGCATGGATACTTTCGGGTTAAGGACGGAAATTCCTAATTGACTGGAAACGATAGGGGTCAGGAATGTGTTAAGAGATAGCATTCTTGGACCAACAAAGAAGTTTGGGTAGGAACGAGGGGTATAAGTAGGGACATCTAATTCGGTAGTTTCACTGAGCACTACGGCCCACACATGAGACTTCTCTCGTCAGAGCTCAGACACATAGACTTACCTAGTACTAGCCTTGCCGCAGTATCAACGTAGAACAGTATCAACATAGAGAGGTAAGTGTATGTAAGGTGTATGTATGGAGGAGCTTTATGATAGTTACGTTATGTAGAGGTTTAGTATTTTGGTAGTCTACGGTAAGTAGTTAGATAGGGCTTAGCATAGATCACTTGGTGTAGGTGACTTATTCATATATTTCAGGAATAGCCACCTTTTAACGTCATTAACTAATCGTCACAAACTCGTGACGGAGTGTGTGCGCAGATGCCAGTGCAGAGAGACAACGAGAGACGCTAACAACCACGACCATAGGCCATAGGACAGATTCACGCTGTAGAGGGGGCGACAGTCTTGCAAGACTCCACTTAGTCGTATGGTAGCGTTTCGATTGTATGATTCAGAGTTGTTCAATGTTGAGAATCACTATTGTAATGTCATTTTAGTAATCATACATGTACGAAAATCATCCTATTACTTCAAAGTGTATTCCTCCATAGCGCATGCTATTATTCTCATTGTATATCGCATATTACTCTACTTAGGACATTTAAAGAATAAATTAGCTTTGGTCATTTTACGTTATATTGAAGACTTTGTTTATTGTATAGTTATTGTGTTTCGTTGGACACATCAAAACAAGGTGGTGTCAGAGGTGTGTATAAGAATATAGACCAAGGGTCACTTAGCATAGGGAGCTCGTGACAGTGCCATTGTAGATGTTATACTACCAGAAGCTTGCAATGAAATGGATTGAGATAGCGATGATGAAAATGAACCGAAAATTATCAAGAATTTTTCTTTAAAATAATGTTAGTCTCAAGCCGAAGGCCACGTTGAAGACGTGCTAGGAGGTTGAAAAAGATCCAAATTAACCTTCCAGGTGATACAAACAAAGTATGAGAAACAATGGCAGGACATTGGGGGTGCTAAAATAGGAAAGCTAAATATCTGGGTACAATCCAGAATCTTAAAATAGCTTCACCATTCTAAACCTGGTGAAACTAATCACTAATCTTTAAGGCTTAACAAACTTTAATATGATAATTCCATGGGTTTTTATGTAAGTTGTACTTCTGTTAATTCCCAAAGCTACTTTTTAAACACTAAATTTAACAAGATCACAGTCGTAGTCATGGTATCAGTGATTAATGTACTAATTATAAACCGAGTGTATAACAAAGAAGAAGATATTACATTGCAGGCCACTTATTATGACGAGCGAGCAAGGGTGAAGACATGATAGGAGGTTGTAAATGATCCTAATTGAACCTTGCAGTTCATGCAAACAAAGTATGAGAAACGATGGCAGGACATCTTACATACTACATACATACTGAATTCTACTAACATACCGGCAACTATAGGCAGTCACATGGTTGCTCAGCAGCGAAAATGGAAAAATGCAAGATTGGTGTTGTTAACAAATACAAGTTTGTAGACCTTTTCAGCACACCTGTGCTACAATGTCAATGTGCACATCCATCAAATGTCACTGTTCACAACCATCAAATGTCAATGTGCACAGCCATCAAATGTTAAAGTTCACTGCCATCAAATATCAATGTACAGCAGTCATCAATTGTTAAAGTGCACAGCCATAAAATTTCAATGTGCACTGCCATCAAATATCAATGTGCACAGCCATCAAATTTCAATGTGCACTGCCATCAAATATCAATGTGCAGCAGCAATCAATTGTGAAGAATTGCAATGGGGCATATAGGGGCGTTCGAGAAAATGGATGAAAATATTGGAAGACGCTGCATAAACGGCAGCACAAAAGAGTTTGTTTTGGCAGGTGTCCGGCATTTCTAATCAATGTATTAGTCTGTAATGAATGGCAGCTGTATCAACTGACACCCTGGTATTAAAAAAAAACCATACGGTTCTTCTCTAATTCACTAGAGAAATTGTCACTACATTTTCTTTCAGAAGTAGCCCTTCCCCCACCCCCCTCTTATAAAATCAGGAACAGTTCTTCAAAAGAGCATACCCAATGCAATAAACTATGCCAACTAAACGCAAATTATATGCGTCGAATGTGGAAAGATGACAAAGAAGTCGTGTAAAAAAAATGGCGAGTCCGAGTCCGTGCACACGACCCTGAAAGCTTTCATCATGTATGTATGATGTGTGGTCACCAGCCCCCTACCACACCCCCCCCCCCCCCCCAAATAGGTTGCTCTGTGTTTTTTACCAAGTAACACGGAATTGAACAAATGCTTTGTGTGCATGTTTTTTTTAAAATATATATTTTTTATATCTTAAAGATCTTCAAATAAGACATTTTTATATCTTAAAGATCTTCAAATAAGATATGTTTTTTTAACATCTTAAAGATCTTCAAATAAGATATGTTTTTTTTAAATATCTTAAAGATCTTCAAATAAGATGTTTTTTAAATATCTTAAAGATCTTCAAATAAGATATGTTTTTTTTAGTATTGATTTAGACATGAATGGGTTAATCATATATAACTTGTAGATTACGATTCCGTTAGATTATGTGATAGGAACATACGTTTGACACAATGATGTGTGTATGTATAACTTGAGGAGCGTAATATGTCTGCTACGAAACTGTCCGTACCAAGAAAAACTCGTTAGACGTGGCTGGTGGTATACAGCAAGTGTCTGGTGTTTCAATTGTTTTTTCAATACGTCAAGCCACCTTCCTTATCTATACATATCCCAATAACCAGCTTAATCTTAAAGACACCTTTCTTATCTTTGCATATCCCCACCATAGAGTTAATCTAAAGTCAGACTTCCTCAGCCATATCTACGGTCATCACAGCCATACTGAGGACTACAATTTTACTTATAGTTATGTCTATGAACATTTCAGCCATATGTCAGGGCACAGTTTAATTTATAGCTATGTTTATGAACATTTCAGCCATATGTCAGGGCACAGTTTAATTTATAGCTATGTCTGTGATCACCGCAACCATATGTACGACTTCAGTTTGCCCTTAATAAACTGGACCTGAATTCTGAACTATTTTACATAAACCTATGTTTTTTGTTACCAGGGAAGTAACGATGTATTCTTCAATAGCCAGATACTCAGACGTGCCAAAAAGTTTTTTAGCCGTGCATGGTCGACATGGCCGCGTTCACAAAACGATTTTCCAAATCTCTAAGAATTTTTTTTTTAAGACGTGGGAAATAAATTCTTCCAATAACTGAAAAAAACATGACTTCCTAATTAAAATTCTTTGATTCTTAGAATGGACATATAATGTTAATGTGACAATTATGAAATAATAACTTAGAACTTCCATAAGACGTTGGTTTATTTTTAAAAAAATGTAAATATTGTTTTTAAAAGTATATTATTGGTTGCCTTGGGGCATTTGTTGGCAAACTCATTAGTCAAAAGAGCCAAACATCAGCAGCAAGACCATTAAAAAATTATTGAGAGCCATATTTATTTTCAAGAACCTGTTAAGGAACATGTTTTCCGGTGTCATAACTAATTTGGGTCCGGCTTGCCGATCCGCACTCAGGTCGCTAAAGAGCCGCATGCGGCTCGCATGCTGCGATTTTCCGACCACTGCGTTAAGGAATAGAAAAATAGAATGAAATATTCTTCTAAAATAACTCTGTTAAAAATAGCTGCTTATAAGAGGACGTCTATTATATAATACAGTGTTAGGAATGTTTTGTTGTTTTCAAACATTAAGAAAATGTATTGGTAAATTATAAATAGATCGACATTTCTTGTAAATAGTCTTTTTCTTGTTGCCTAATTTTTAATTTACAGTCACAATCTAGACTGCCTAAATCATTGTCGCTGTCACAACCAAATGTTTTACAATTGTTTGTTTTAGAAGAAATATCTTAATATCAAGAAATGTGGTGACCACGGGCAGGCCATATGACTCATAAGATACACAACGGTATAAACGTGTGTGCCCAATACGAGTCACGTTCCACCGGGTAGGGGAGGGAGTTGGTTCAGAGTATGACGTTGGTGCCCACACACAATCAATAGAAAGGAAAACTTAACCGTGGGAGGGGGGGGGAGGAAAAGAAAAGGGAAAAGAGAAGAAAGAAAAACGTGATGCAAAAGCCACGTGAGAACACGGGGGAAATGTGTGGGGGGAAATGTGTGGGGGATGAGATAGGTGAGTGCACCAGGGAAAGAGGGGGGTGATATAGGGGGGCGTAAACTTAGATAAGTAAATACAAGGAACGTGTGGAGATGCTAGCAGATAAGTGGAAGGGAGAGAACCGTGTGTCGGCTAACAAAAGGGGGCCAACCCAACATAACCTATATCAGGGTGATGTCAAATTTGTACTCAGAGTGGTTTGAAAGAAGAAACAGCAGGGTAAAATCCGTCTTGACCGCGCATTGCGTTTATTACTTCCTGGACTCGATGGCTTTATCATGAGAACCGCTTGGTGTCACACGACACTTAAAGAAACGAATGGACTTATTCTGCTTTAGGTAACAGAATGGTATAGGTAGTGTATCAGTGACTAGATATACTAACTATTACACCAATGTTATAACGTCGGTATCAGTTACTTAATATACTAATTGATATACCAAATGTATAAAAAAACAAGAAGAAATTGTATACTAAAACATTAAATTAATATATTAACAATATGGTACACTCCAGAAACACTATAATTAATGAAATATAACTCTATTGCTAGCAACAATTCGATGTTACATAGGATACTATTAAAGCAACATTTGAATAAATCACGAGGTATGAGATAACTCTAGCAAGGGGAGGCTACTGTAAAAAGAAGTAAGAAGTATCATTAATATTAATATGTTTAGTTTTCAGAAATGGACACCTTAATATTGGAACTTGCTGTTAAGTCCCTGAAACCCCTATGCTAATTTCTGATTGATTCAGACATTTGAATAGAAAAACTCTCCTCGTCATGTATGTATAATTCATCCACACCTCATGCCTGACCTCAATACTGCGACAAGTGGACCGCAAAGAACAAAATAATAGAGGAGAAAGAAGCCATTTATTATGATTTATGATAGTCTAAAGAAAATATTGCTATTATGGCTTAATGGGGGCCCCGTCGTATTGAACTAAAGTAGGTCATAGAGGGGACAAATGGACAGAATCGATAGTCAACGTGTCACTGATTCCACAAACAAAACGTGTTTCACACGAGGTTAGCCCAAGGGCGAGTCCAGCTCAGCATTCTTGTAGGACACGTCCAATAGGTCAAAGGTGGGTCCTTCTATTTGATATGACCGGCCCGTGATGTCTGTCAACAGTGAATTTTTTTCATCCTGATCATAACATGAGTATCATGATACGCAATGACATCCTCCGGGACGAGTGAGACATAATGACATCCTCTGGTGCGAGTGAGACAGTATATCCTCTGGTGCGAGTGAAACATAATGACATCCTCTGGTGCGAGTGAGACATAATGACATCCACTGGTACGATTAAGACATAATGACATCCTCTGGTGCGAGTGAGACATAATGACATCCACTGGTACGAGTAAGACATAATGACATCCTCTGGTGCGAGTGAGACATAATAACATCCTCTGGTGCGAGTGAGACATAATGACATCCACTGGTACGAGTAAGACATAATGACATCCTCTGGTACGAGTAAGACATAATGACATCCTCTGGTGCGAGGCAGAAATAAAAATAATCCACTGACAATAAAATTAATTCACCAGTGAAATTAAAATGTCGGTCAATTAATATGTTGGTCAATTAATATGTCCCTGGATTAATTTATCATTCAATTAATGTGTCATTCAATTAAAATGTCATACAATTAATATGTCATTAAATTAATTTGTCATTTAATTCAAATGTCCGTAAATCAAAGTGTACACCATTTAATAAGTGTCTGCCCAATAGAATGCCATTTAAATTTTATAAAAATAATGCAATACATTGGACATTGTTTTTCCTTTCCATTGTTAATGATTCTGTTTATAGTATATTATGGTCTGCTGAAGAAGTCATCCAACTGAAACCGTCACTTGACTGTCTATTCTTTTATTTTCAACCCTAAACATTTCTTGTTCAATTTTTGTAGTTACGTAACATGACCTGATCGCAGCACTTCGAATAGTATACCTTATAACTCTCAGTCTAAGCCTTTTAGAATAAGGGATTAGATTTTTACATGACAGAGGATGGGACGATGAGTGTAGGAGGGGGCTGTTACTGTCCCTTGTCTTGTGATAAATGACGCCTAGATATAACGTTCTTGTTTAAATTAATCATGATGTCCAAAAAATTGACAGTACCTTCATGGCTTGTTTAAAGTAAATTTGATTGATGGATGAAAATACCCCGTGAGGTCAATAAAACGTTATAGTTGTCAAGGTAGCTCATATGCTGGGTATTCCTAAGCAATTATCAACACGCCTTTTGTATTATTCAGGGAGAGTATCTGTGTAGTTGTCTGTCCATAGATGTTACAAATGATTGATAAATAAACACGCTTAACTAGGTGTCATTTTCGTTTCTTTTGCAACACCACTGATCAGATTTAAAAAAAAAATCAACGCTATCATCTAGTGTACACAATGGAATACATTATGTACGTGGTGCACTAGTTTAGAAGGCAGACTTAAGCCCAATGGTATTATCATTTTGTCATCCACTTCGACATGTTTAATCAATAATACATTTTCACAATGTTTACATGACTTTGAGAATAGTATCATACCACTCCAGTTCTTATCCTTGTCACGAAAAATACAATAGATGGTAGGTACGATAGGGAACCGTTTTACGAAAAACGCCAAGACACACAATAAAGAGAAAATATTTAAAAGTTTATTATATTTCAAGATATTTGACACTTCTAACTGACGTCGAATTAAAGAATATATATATTTTTTTAAAAGCGTGACCAATATGAGCTTACAGCAAATATGACCAATAGGAGCACACAGCAAATATGACCAATAGGAGCACACAGCAAATATGACCAATAGGAGTACACAGCAAGCGTGACCGATAGGAGCACACAGCAAGTGTGACCAACAGGAGCACACAGCAAGTGTGACCAACAGGAGCACACAGCAAGTGAAACCAACAGGAGCACACAACAAGCGTGACCAACAGGAGCACACAGCAAGCGTGACCAACGGGAGCACACAGCAAACGTGATCAACAGGTATTTAAAACATCACGCAACACAATCGAATACGGTAAACCCTTATAAATTCGAAAGAACTTCCCTGGCGTGTAGACGGATGGATAATTTGACTTACAATGTAGAGGTCATGTTTCTGATCGTGAAGACAGAATTACCCAGCATTGTTACAGTGTCTGAAATGGTGCCAGGGAATAATTGCGCAACTTGATCAACATGATATTATTAAAACATATCACTTAAACCTATCCCACTCCCTATTGCTCCAACCATACGTTTTATGTTTGAAATAACGGGTTATACGGAAATTAAACTAGTTTAGTTGTTTTTTTGTTTTTTTTAAAACTTGCCTCTTGCATTCCTCTCGTCAACTCATAGTCCCTTCCTCTTGCCTTCCTCTCATCAGCTTCTAGTCCCTGCCTCTTGCCTACCTCTCATCAGCTTCTAGTCCCTGCCTCTTGCCTTTCTCTCATCAGCTCCTAGTCCCTCTCTATTGCCATACTCTTATAAATTATGGAAAAAATCCTCCACCAATCCAAACTCTTCAACTGACAGCCTGACATAAACTGGACGGCTGAGAATAATGTGTGTCTGGACGGAGGAAATAATGGGTGTCTCGACTGCGGGGAACAATGTGTGTCTGCATGGCGGGATTAATAGGTGTCTGGACAGCGGGATTAATAGATGTCTGGACAGCGGGAACAATGGATTTCTGGACGCCTGGGAATGACAAGTGTCTGGACGGCTGGGAGTAAAGAGTGTGCTGAACGGCTGGGAATGATGAGTGTCTGGACGGCTAAGCTTTGATGAGTATCTGGACGGCCGGGAATGATAGTGTCTGAACGGCCAAGGTAATCCTATTACGACGACTCAAAGCCACCTAGACAACTCCTAGGGCGGGTGGCGTGTTTTCCCACTCACCACTAAGTAAACTGTTGTAAAAATTCAATAGTTATTTCGGCATTGGAAAGCGCATCCTCGCGGCTGTAGAAAAAAAATTAAGTTGGCGAGTATAAGGAAGTGGATGTGACACTGAGACATGGAGTCTGTGAAGTTCTAAACTTGAATTCCAAGAAAATCGAGTTTGGGGATCTACTACACCGATTAATTGCATTTACATGGGCTTTCAATTATGGCAGCAGAAGTAGATGGGATTTAAAATAGGGCTTTCAATTATAGCTGCTGAAGTACATGGGATTTTAATTATAGTGGCTGAAGTACATGGGATTTTAATTATAGTGGCTGAGGTACATGGGATTTTAATTATAGTGGCCGAAGTACATGGGATTTTAATTATAGTGGCTGAAGTACATGGTATTTTAATTATAGTGGCTGAAGTACATGGGCTTTTAATTATAGTGGCTGAAGTACATGGGATTTTAATTATAGTGGCTGAAGTACATGGGATTTTAATTATAGTGGCTGAAGTACATGGGATTTTAATTATAGTGTCGTAAGTACATTGGATTTTAATTATAGTGGCTGAAGTACATGGGATATTAGTTATAGTGGCTGAAGTACATGGGATTTTAATTATAGTGTCGTAAGTACATTGGATTTTAATTATAGTGGCTGAAGTACATGGGATATTAGTTATAGTAGCTGAAGTACATGGGATTTTAATTATAGTGTCGTAAGTACATTGGATTTTAATTATAGTGGCTGAAGTACATATGATTTTAATTATAGTGGCTGAAGTGCATCGTCTTTCCTTTACGGTGTTTGAAATGTATGGGATTTCAAATAAGTTGCCTGATTTTGGAGAATGATATTTTTGTGTAAAAACATAACTTCTTTAAATACAATTCCTTATAAAAAAATCGTAATTTAAAGTAAGTAGGAATATAAACACAAAATTAAAGTTCATCATAGACTCATTCTCTGCTATTGGTTGCCAAAGGTGCTACTGTAAGGTAGATGGCATTCGATTGGTTTAGGTGAACTATTAAAAACGAAACTTCAGTTAATGCCCATTACTTTTTTTTGTTTGTTTACTGCCCTTTCGAGTCTTAAATCCGTTTAATATTGTCTGTACATTAAGACATTTAATAATTTACTAATCTGACCCCAGAAGTCTACACATGAAAAAAGTATTATTGAATTAATCTGACTCCATGAGTCTGTATGTCAGAACATTTAATAAAAGAAAAGTCTGTTTCTAGCTCCAGACTTTAAATCACAAATTGTTTTCGAGCAAGCAAAAAAAATTAAATAATTATGGAGTTGTTTCTATGATGTCATATTTTAAAATAGTTGAAATGAAGGGAAAAACCATATATATGAAAAACTTTGGAAACAGATTGCAGGGGAAAACCCGATAGATGAAAAACATTGGAAACAGATTGAAGGGAAAACCTCTATAGATGAAAGACATTGGAAATAGATTGAAGGGAAAACCCCTAAAGATGAAAGACATTGGAAACCGATTGAAGGGAAAACCCCTAAAGATGAAAGACATTGGAAACAGATTGAAGGGAAAACCCCTATAGATGAAAGACATTGGAAACAGATTGAAGGGAAAACCCCTAAAGATGAAAGACATTGGAAACAGATTGAAGGGAAAACCCCTAAATATGAAAGACATTGGAAACAGATTGAAGGGAAAACCCTTATAGATGAAAGACATTGGAAACAGATTGAAGGGAAAACCCCTATAGATGAAAGTCACTGTAAACAGATAGATTTTCGTAACAAAAAACACACAGCTATTGGCATTTCTTGCTAATTAGCTACACATTTATTTTTTTGTTGTAGTTATTTTCAATTTTATTGTTGTTTTTTGTCGTCAACGTCACCAATCATCTTTTCGTTTATCTCAAGCTGGATGCAACGTTGCGTTTGAAATAAATGCCAGCAAACCGCATCAGTTCTTTCATTTGGTAACTAACCAAAAAAAATTGATTTAAAAAAATACAGAAAGACATGACTAGTACATTTGGTAGCACCTAAAGATGCGCAAGAAAGACAACAAAATAATGCATTCGCGAGGGAGGGAATTCTCTCTGCTTAATGGTGCAATGACCGCATCGATTAAAAATAAAACCTCATGATATGAATATTTGATGAAGAAAAGTGCTCAGCCATGAATAATCTCTCCTACTTGTCGTTCAATCAAAGCGAAAAAGAGGAGCAGGGCCGCGGAGCAGGGGTGGCGTCTTCACTAACGGCACTTGAATTGCTTTCAGCTAAATCAATAATCAAAACAACATTGGAAAAGTTGGACGTTGCGGTTTCATCAAGGTGATATTCTTGCGGTTAAAGAAACCTGCGGGGATGCAAGATTTGTGTAGGAAATGAGCGCAACAAAGTATGGGGAAAACTGGAGGAAAGAGAAGAACGCAACAAAGTATGGGGAACATGGAGGAAAGAGAAGAACGCAACAAAATAACGAAAGTGAAGGCAAGAAGCCTTCATTCGCAAAACAAACAACAGTAAATACAGTTTGTATTCAATTTTGAGTATACAGTTATTTCGATTCAACTCCTTTCAAGCAACAACTACTTTTTTTTTTTTTTAAATGCCACAACTGGAGATTTATTTTATATTGGAGATATGTAGAGAAATCGTGTTGGCAGTTTTAATTAAAACTATCGAATTGGCTATTCGTACCCGGGTACCAGACATGAGAGGTTGGGACTAAAAAAACGTTTCAAAATATTATTGGTGGGTTTGTAAGATAAAATGGGGTATCAAATGAAAGATAATTGAATGGACTATATGTTTGTAAACTTAATTCTTCATTTTAACTAAAATAAACTACCACAAATGACATCCGAATAGCACTAGTCAAAATGAACCCAGGACACGCTGCGCCGCCATTTGCACCCGGGTCCCATTAGACTCAATGGTATTCGGACGTCATTTGTGGTAGTTTATTTTAGTTAAGCTAAAGAAGTAAGTTTGCAAACGTATAGTCACTTCAATTAACTTTCATCTGATAGCAAAAATTGTCTTCAAAAACCCAACAATAATAATATTTTAAATAGGTTTTTAATCCCAACCTCTCACTTCTGGCACCCGGGTGCGAATAGCCGCAGCCTAAAACTATAGCAGTGTTTCGAAAAAAAAATATTCTGAGCCCGACCAGTAAAAAATTTAATAAGAAGATATCAACACAAATCCGAGAGCTCGACTCACACCGGCCGAATCCACAGATGGAGAAAGTCGCATGCCTGTGTTGCCCTAGAACGAACGGTCAATGTTGATTTGTCGGGCCGTCTCTTTTGGAATCAATACGTGCGGTCCCGGTAATTATCGATGAAATAACGGCATTGTTCGCGGTCTCCGCGTGGAATTAATGACCTGCAGTTATTTGGGAGAAAAAACTTGAAAAAGTTCAGACGTCTGGTCCACGAAAAATGTCCGCAATTGAAACATGTGTTTAGGGAAATCGATCACAATAGCCAGGGTATTGGTTACACCGTTACGAAAATCAATGTTGAAAAAAACTGTGTGTTTTTCTTTGTTGTACTATATTAAACTGAAAAAGTCCGCAATTGAAACATGTGTTTAGGGAATCGATTACAATAGCCAGGGCATTGGTTACACCGTTACGAAAATCAATGTTGAAAAAAAAACTGTCTGTGTTCTTTTTTGTTGTATTATATTAAATTGAAGTGCACCTAGCCCAGTACAGAAGCTGTGGAGTCAAGAGTAAGGAAAAGTTTCAGATAGATTGCCTGTTGTTTTTTTTTCCCGATAACTTTTTGGTTCCAAGTGCAATGATAGAGTTGATGCAGTCGTAGGCAAAGTCTAAAGGAATATGAGGAAAAAAAAATGACCTTAATGATGAAGGATCCAAAAATGTACGCTTCCTTGCAGAAACATAAAAAAATGCTTAAGATCATAATTTATATAGTTCAGCAAAATTCCAATGTCCAAAATATGCCGATATCCACAATATGGCTTTATCCAGAATATCCTAAATCCATAAGATTCATTTTCTATTTATAATATTTTAAAGCCATAAACTGCTTGCTAGTTCCTCCTCACCAGCATTGAGTCGCGCCCTCCCCCCGTTGTAACTTACCGAAATTGAACCCTTATGTTCAGTACTAACACCTTCTCGCAAGTTCTTACTTCAGCAAAATAACACTCTGCGCACTCACCATTACGTAGCATTAAGCCGGCACGCCGTACAAACACAGAACACCTTCCATGACTTAAGTGCGGGTAGGACATCACAGTAATTTGTCCTTAAAATGATTAATCATCATTTATGCATGGCCTGGTGTTTTTGTTTATATTGTTGGAAACATTCATTCGATGATAAGTGATCTCTTCATTTTGAGGTTTTTTCTTCTATTTTTTTTTCTTTCTTTTTTAAAAAAAAACATTTTTCCCCATGTCATTATTTTTACAACCACTAAATCCAGTGATTAAAAAGTGTCAGTGAAAGCGTAACAAGTAGGGAGTTCGATCCGTTAACTCCCACGAATTGTGTAGTATTGCCAAGTTAAGATGAACACAAGATGGGCTCATTAGCACTAATAACGGAAATTGTCATCAAAATAATTGAAAGGAATCATCTGAAAATATTGGTAACACATTATAACTTCAGAGAGGTCTAGAACAAGTGTTTCTATGCAGAGAGGATGAGATAAATTGCAATGTGTCACCATAAGGAGCGCAAGGAAGTGTAACCAACAGGAGCACACACGAAGTGTGCCCAATAGGAGCACACAGCAAGTGTGACCAAAAGGAGCACACATTAAGTGTGACCAATAGAAGCACACATTAAGTGTGACCAATAGGAGCACACAGCAAGTGTGACCAATAGGAGCACACATTAAGTGTGACCAATAGGAGCACACATTAAGTGTGACCAATAGGAGCACACATTAAGTGTGACCAATAGGAGCACACATTAAGTGTGACCAATAGGAGCACACATTAAGTGTGACCAATAGGAGCACACATTAAGTGTGACCAATAGGAGCACACATTAAGTGTGACCAATAGGAGCACACATTAAGTGTGACCAATAGGAGCACACATTAAGTGTGACCAATAGGGGCACACATTAAGTGTGACCAATAGGAGCACACAGCAAGTGTGACCAATAGGAGCACACATTAAGAGTGACCAACAGGAGCACACATTAAGTGTGACCAACAGGAGCACACACGAAGTGTGCCCAATAGGAGCACACAGCAGGTGTGACCAAAAGGAGCACACATCAAGTGTGATCAATAGGAGCACACATTAAGTGTGACCAATAGGAGCACACAGCAAGTGTGACCAATAGGAGCACACAGCAAGTGTGACCAATACGAGCACACAGCAAGTGTGACCAATACGAGCACACAGCAAGTGTGACCAATAGGAGCACACATTAAGTGTGCCCAATAGGAGCACACAGCAGGTGTGACCAATAGGAGCACACATTAAGTGTGACCAATAGGAGCACACATTAAGTGTGACCAATAGGAGCACACATTAAGTGTGACCAATAGGGGCACACATCAAGTGTGACCAATAGAAGCACACAGCAGGTGTGACCAAAAGGAGCACACAGCAAGTGTGACCAATAGGAGGAGCACACATTAAGTGTGACCAATAGGAGCACACATTAAGTGTGACCAATAGGAGCACACAGCAGGTGTGACCAAAAGGAGCACACAGCAAGTGTGACCAATAGGAGCACACATTAAGTGTGACCAATAGGAGCACACAGCAAGTGTGACCAAAAGGAGCACACATTAAGTGTGACCAATAGGAGCACACATTAAGTGTGACCAAAAGGAGCACACAGCAAGTGTGACCAATAGGAGCACACATTAAGTGTGGCCAATAGGAGCACACAGCAAGTGTGACCAATAGGAGCACACATTAAGTGTGACCAATAGGAGCACACATTAAGTGTGACCAATAGGAGCACACATCAAGTGTGACAAATAGGAGCACACATTAAGTGTGACCAATAGGAGCACAAATTAAGTTGACCAATAGGAGATCACAGCAAGTGTGGCCAATAGGAGCACTCAGAAAGTGTGACCAATAGAGAACACATCAAGTGTGACCAATAGGAGCACACACGAAGTGTTCCCAATAGGAGCACACAGCAGGTGTGACCAAAAGGAGCACACATTAAGTGTGACCAATAGGAGCACACATTAAGTGTGACCAATAGGAGCACACATTAAGTGTGACCAATAGGAGCACACATTAAGTGTGACCAATATTGGCACACATTAAGTGTGACCAATAGGAGCACACAGCAAGTGTGACCAATAGGAGCACACATTAAGTGTGACCAATAGGAGCACACAGCAAGTGTGACCAATAGGAGCACACATTAAGTGTGACCAACAGGAGCACACATTAAGTGTGACCAACATGAGCACACACGAAGTGTGCCCAATAGGAGCACATATTAAGTGTGACCAATAGTAGCACACATTAAGTTGACCAATAGGAGATCACATTAAGTGTGACCAATAGGAGCACACAGCAAGTGTGACCAATAGGAGCACACGGCAAGTGTGACCAATACGAGCACACATCAAGTGTGACCAATAGGAGCACACATTAAGTGTGACCAACAGGAGCACACACGAAGTGTGCCCAATAGGAGCACATAGCAGGTGTGACCAATAGGAGCACACATTAAGTGTGACCAATAGGAGCACACATTAAGTGTGACCAATAGGGGCACACATCAAGTGTGACCAATAGAATCACACAGCAGGTGTGACCAAAAGGAGCACACAGCAAGTGTGACCAATAGGAGCACACATTAAGTGTGACCAATAGGAGCACACATTAAGTGTGACCAATAGGAGCACACAGCAGGTGTGACCAAAAGGAGCACACAGCAAGTGTGACCAATAGGAGCACACATTAAGTGTGACCAATAGGAGCACACAGCAAGTGTGACCAAAAGCACACATTAAGTGTGACCAATAGGAGCACACAGCAAGTGTGACAAATAGGAGCACATATTAAGTGTGACCAATAGTAGCACACATTAAGTTGACCAATAGGAGATCACAGCAAGTGTGGCCAATAGGAGCACTCAGAAAGTGTGACCAATAGAGAATACATCAAGTGTGACCAACAGGAGCACACAGCAAAAAGGATCCCACAGGATGTATGATAAATTGGATCACACAGGAAGTATGATAAATAGGATCACGCAGGGAGTGTGACCAATATAACCACACAGGAATTATGACCAATAGTAGCATACAGGAAGTTCAATCTGTAACCAATAGGATCACACAGGAAGTGCGCCCCGTAACCAAACTTAAACAACTATACATTTCAATAACTTTTTTATGCTCTGACTGATCGATTTTGTACCACCATTTCTTCCCCATTCATCCTTTATTCAGGATCCACTAATGCAACAGAATACTGGAAATAACCAGATGGCAACGGGACGTACTTTCAGCATGATACTCTACTTATGTATACGTGAGTGCCACACTCTGAAACCCCGACAGAATATACACTTCAGCAACATCAATAATATTGATCAGTTTTCTCAATACAAACCATCAAAACAGCGGTTCTCAGCCTGTGGATCGCGACCCCTTTGAGGTTCGAACGACCCTTTCCCATGGGTCGCCTAAGATCATCGGAAAACACATGTTCTTTACAGTTATGAAGTAGCAACGAAAATAATTTTGTGGTTGGGGGTCGCAATCTGTATTAAGGGTCGCGGCATTAGGAAGGTTGAGAACCGCTGCATTAAAAAGATGTCTGACTTATGATACTATAATGGCACAACACGTGTTATAAAAACATTCTGAGATACTAGAATGATGGTATCTTCATTTATTATGATCCTTTCAGCATTTCAAGAATTCAAGGCACATCTCGTTCACCTGTATTTAAAAAAATGGCCCAAAAAATTCTGATATCAAACACTTTCGCGAAAAGCAGAATAAAAATTCGTGCAGCAATTTTTGGACAGAACATGAGTTTAGCATCTGTTTAATGGGAAAATTCCATGTGAAATTTCACAACGATGTTAACAGAAATACAGATTTGGTTTTTTTCTTTTGTGTAACGTTAAGAATATTTATAAAGCACTTTTTAAAAACATAAATTAATTCAACCCAAAAAAAAACAAAAACAAAAAAACAAAACAAAAACGAATCAACAAACGAACAAAAAAAATTGTTTCACCATGACAGTAATCCACAGCCAATGGATCACAACTCTGGGAAATAAATTTATACATTAGGGTTTCTTTTCTTAATTAACGAATTATCAGAGTTTTGGACTGCGATAACGCGTTCATTTGGATTAATTGACTGAGACACACACACACACAAAAATGTGTGTAAATGAAACAATACAGTTTAATCTTTAATAAGAGCTACGCAGAATATGAAATGCAAAGATTTCGGCGAATGTCTTCATGAGCGCAACCACAAAATAAATGAACATTCACATAAGCATCCATTAAATTGACATTATCTTTATACAAATATAGATACTACTTAAATATGAAAGACGACTACAAGAACGGGCACAGTCCACTAAGAAAATAAAAAAAACAAACTCGCGAGACAGGAAGTGGGTGGAAGTAAAATTTTAAAAAACCAAGCAGAAAAAGTCATTACATTCATGTGAAATTGTACATTTTAGCATTTCTCGAGATTAAAACGAAACTTTAAAACAAGAAATATAAAAAAAAATATAAAAAAATTAAACATTTATTTGTCGGTCCCGCTGAAGGCTAAATCCTCGTCCCTGGTATTAAATTTAAACCTGGCCCTTGTATTCAGTAAACCTTTGTCTTGTATTCAATAGAACCATACCATGTATCAAGTAAAACAATTTTATTTTTTCAGTGAAACCATTCTTTGTAATAAGTGAAATCTTTCTATGTAATGAGTGAAACCTTTCTTTGTAATCAGTGAAACCTTTCTATGCAATCAGTGAAACCTTTCTATGTAATCAGTGAAACCTTTCTTTGTAATCAGTGAAACCTTTCTATGTAATCAGTGAAACCTTTCTATGCAATCAGTGAAACCTTTCTTTGTAATCAGTGAAACCTTTCTTTGTAATCAGTGAAACTATAATATGTAATCAGTGGAATCATTTTATGTAATCAGTGAAACTATTCTATGTAACGTATTGAAAAACATTCTATGTAATCAGTGAAACAATTGTATGTAATCAGTGAAATCATTATATGTGATCAGTGAAATCATTGTGTGTAATCAGTAAAATATTTTTATGTAATCAGTGAAATCATTCCATGTAATCAGTGAAACAAACCCCTCTAATTTTTAAAAAATATCCCACGTATTCAGTAAGAATATGTATTCGGTGCAAGCACCCATTTGTCTGACCATCCAGGCCACTGATTAATGCCCTACACCCTCCATTGCTCCACTCAATAGATCAGTGTTTCTGACCAGCCAGGCCACATATTAATGCCCTACACCCTCCATTGCTCCACTCACTAGATCATTGTGTCAGGATCTGGAGGGCCACTTGTAAGGCACGGAACCGAAGTGGCAAAGATCCCACCTCCACCAAGGTCACTGGTTGGTCTGATCGTATATTGTGTGAGGTTGTCGTATACTTGTGATTATCATCCCAGACACCGTCTGGGGTACGGCATTAGGGTGGGCAATGGTGACCAATTATGTTGCGGGGCGTGAGATTCACTGAAAATAATCTTGCCTCTTAATGCTTTAGTTGTTTAATTATAATAACAATAATATATACTATACAAAAGACACAACCCTGGACTGGTGTGGCCCGTTAACGGTCACTTACTGCTGTGACACTTTCATCGGCTCAACTAAAAAATTTCATGTCTGTTCATAATTGACTCCAGCGATTCATCCTTAGACCACTGATCACAGAGTACTCTTGTAACACTGGGCAATGGTAAAATTATGCAATTGTAACATAGACATGTTGTATCCTAGGGATTTTGTCAATTCGGCAATAGCAGAGTGGGGCTGCTGTAAGACACAAGGACACTACCGAGAGAACCCTGGTAGAGTAGGGCTACTGTAAGACACCAGGACACTACCGAGAGAACCCTGGTAGAGTAGGGCTACTGTAACACACCAGGACACTACCAAGAGAACCCTGGTAGAGTGGGGCTACTGTAAGACACCAGGACACTACCGAGATAACCCTGGTAGAGTAGGGCTACTGTAAGACACCAGGACGCTACCGAGAGAACCCTGGTAGAGTAGGGCTACTGTAACACACCAGGACACTACCAAGAGAACCCTGGTAGAGTGGGGCTACTGTAAGACACCAGGACACTACTGAGAGAACCCTTGTAGATTGTGGCTACTGTAAGACACCAGGACAATACCGAGAGAACCCTGGTAGAGTGGGGCTACTGTAACACACCAGGACACTACCGAGAGAACCCTGGTAGAGTGGGGCTACTGTAAGACACCAGGACACTACCTAGAGAACCCTGGTAGAGTAGGGCTACTGTCAGACACCAGGACACTACCGAGAGAACCCTGGTAGAGTAGGGCTACTGTAACACACCAGGACACTACCGAGAGAACCCTGGTAGAGTGGGGCTACTGTAACACACCAGTACACTACCAAGAAAACCCTGGTAGCGTGGTGCTACCGTAGCACACCAGGACACTACAGAGAGAACCCTTGTAGAGTGGGGCTACTGTAAGACACCAGGACAATACCGAGAGAACCCTGGTAGAGTGGGGCTACTGTAACACACCAGGACACTACCGAGAGAACCCTGGTAGAGTGGGGCTACCGTAAGACACCAGGACACTACTGAGAGAACCCTGGTAGAGTGGGGCTACTGTAAGACACCATGACAATACTGAGAGAACCCTGCTATTGATTTTTCTATTCACATTGGGGTAATTAAAGTTGACTTTCGGGTTCAACTTTGGAAGACGCTGTAGGTCACACATGAGTCAAGTACAGAATGTCTTGCTACGCTCCGATCACTTAAGAAGCTAGCTAGACAATTATTTGTTCAGACCATGACCAACATTATGGTTATATATAGTTACGAATTTCAAACACTGCCCAATTACATTCTTATAAATTTTTACAAACCTCAAACACTGACCAACTATATTCCTATATACCTATAACAATTTCAAACCTTTCACTTCATTCTTACTTCATTGATCACTTCAAAAACGTCAAACATTTCGTTTCATCGTTTTATCCAATCACGTGGTTTGTATATTTTCCCGTGTCATAGGAACTGTGCCCTTCAGATATATTTGTCATAATTTCCCGTTTCACGTAACCGCCCCCCTCCTCCCTCCCCCCCCCCCCCAACTGGTATAGAACGACCTGTCACTTCAAGAAATGTATCAGAAAATTCTGTCACAAAGTGAACAGTCAGCATTCTTAGTTTAACAATGGGGAACATTTTTCATAGGTCATTGACGATGTTGAAACAAGTCAAATGTGTGTCAGATTTTCAGCCAGGTAGAACTCGACACTTCCTCTTGACGCAGACGATATAAAGAATAATCACATTTTTTTTTTCTTTCCCAAAAACTGTTTTCTTATTTTGTATTATTTTATATTGTTTTCTAATATTTTGTATTATTTCGTAATATTTTGTATTATTTTATATAATTTTGTACTATTTCGTATTATTTTGTATTATTTTATATTATTGTTTTGCTAACAGCGTGAATAGTTTAAATAACACAAGATGGTTGTATTGATCAACACAATGTAACTGTGTTCTCATTTCATTGTACATATTTTTTTTCAACATGTGTGAAAATATTCTTACAAAGACACTATAATGAATTTTGAACGAACACTTTTGAACACAACACATCCGACGCATTATCAGGCGCAGAAAGATCAGCCAGCATATGGGATACGTTCACGACGAAGGGAAAAAAACATGTTTATTTCGGACAGAAAAGAGGATAATGGGTGGATGGATATCATTTCCACTTTCATATCATTTGTGGTTGTCATGGGTTGGCTGAGTAAACATGGATCGGGTGACGTCATCGTGAATTGAGAGGAAATAAATTATTCAGTTTAAAAGTATACATTGGAAAAAAAAAATTAATTATCATTGGGTCTGTTTTTAATGAACCCTACTTAACTTACTGGAATCGAGTTTAGAAATGGCAAACGTGATTTTGGAACCAACCTAATGTGGTATACGTGGGCGGCAACCAAAGGAAAGCTACTCTGTTTTACAAAAAATTTGAACGTACCCCCCATGCGATGAAACCTCACTACCGTTAATACTGATTGTTTGATTTCGCAACAGCTGTGCGAGCACGATGGTGTATCGGAACATAATAGGGAATAAAATAGTTTGTTTTTATTCGGCTTTGATAAGCTTAAATTAGCATCAGACCTATTAACATTGCTGTATAATTGAACACACTAAAAACATTAATAACATATTGCAATAAAAATAAATTAAATTCGTATTTTCAGATCGCCGTTGACGCGCATATTGGTGTGTCCACATTAACGTACACCCCGGTGTGTCCACATTAACGTGTGTACGCGGTGTAGGCTGTCCATTAGTCATTACTCTCATTAAATCATTGACATGTATTTTGATCTGAGTGGATTTGCAACACTACTTTTCACCCACATCTGAGCAAGGCACACCACGCACTCAAATGACCAATCGGGGAATGTTAAGCTGGCAACACGGATTGGAATGTGCATTGGGAAAATGGATTGGAAAACGGAATGGAAACATGGATTAGAAACATGGATTGGAAAATGGACTGGAAACATGGATTTGATATATGGATTGGAAACATGGGCTTGAAACATGGATTGGAAAAATCGATTGAAAACATGGATATATTCGTTTCTTCAGCCAGAAGTTATACCAAACCCTTCAACAATCAGATATACTCAGAGCCTAATCTTTGTTTTATTAATCGGAACGTCTTCCTCTGGTTCCAAGTTTATGAATTGAAACAACAAAAATAGCAAGAGGTATTTCTCAAATCTAAGCGAATACGAATCCAATTTCAAATTGTGTAATTCAAAAGAAGAAAAAAAATGTTAAGATCTATGTAGCCTATGATTAGAGTGATCCATTGATGGAGTCACTGGCGGTTGCTATACGTATATCATACATTGTTTAAAATCAGACGTACTCAGCACGTCTTTGTGAGTACAACATCTACAGCCACCAAGTGACTCTCTCCATTGTAGCCTCTCAAAAATTAACACTGAATGAAAGAATGCTTTTGATTCAGTTCTTTCAAACTTTTCCGGGCTTGCACAAAATGTGCTTAAGTATACATGAATTGAAATTAACCTTAACATGAAATGAACCTCAACATTGAGTTAAGGGTTAGGTTAACATAGAATCGACTTAGTTTTCATTGTTTGCGTGCCGCCTTCTATACACATCACATTCTCAATAAGTTAAATGCTAGAGATCTACAGCGTAGTCAAGCAAACAAAATGCAACCTTGTTTCTTTACGTCTTGTTCAACTGCCGTGGTTCACTTCGTAACTACAGGTTTAGTATCACTAAATGAACCAGAAGAATATTCTTTTCCTCCTCCTTCATCCATCGTAGTGTCTATAGCATGCGCGTCCGTCTCAAAGACTACAGCCTGTTTGGATTATCGGACCAATAACCACAGCAATCAAAGCTTCTATAGGTTTTATGCCACTACCTACACCAACCACTGCTAATATAGGTATAACGCCACTACCTACACCAACCACTGCTAATATATGTATAACGCCACTACCTACACCAACCACTGCTAATATAGGTATAACGCCACTACCTACACCAACCACTGCCTCTATAGGTATAACGCCACTACCTACACCAACCACTGCTAATATAGGTATAACGCCACTACCTACTACAACCACTGCTTCTATTGAGATAACGCCATGCACTACCTACTACAACCACTGCTTCTATAGATATAAAACCACTACCTATATAACACCACTACCTACTACAACCACTGCTTCTATAGATATAACACCCCTACCTACACCAACCACTGCCTCTATAGGTATAAGGCCACTACCTACTACAACCACTGCCTCTATAGGTATAGCGCGACTACCTACTACAACCACTGCCTCTATAGGTATAACGACACTACCTACTACAACCACTGCCTCTACAGGTATTATGCCACTACCTACTACAACCACTGCCTCTATAGGTATAACGCCAATACCTACTACAACTACTGCTTCTATAGTTATAACGCCACTACCTACTACAACCACTGCCTCTATAGGTATAACGCCAATACCTACTACAACTACTGCTTCTATAGTTATAACGCCAATACCTACTACAACTACTGCTTCTATAGTTATAACGCCAATACCTACTACAACCACTGCCTCTATAGGTATAACGACACTACCTACTACAACCACTGCCTCTACAGGTATTATGCCACTACCTACTACAACCACTGCTTCTATAGGTATAACGCCACTACCTACTACAACCACTGCCTCTACAGGTATTATGCCACTACCTACTACAACCACTGCCTCTATAGGTATAACGCCACTACCTACTACAACCACTGCCTCTACAGGTATTATGCCACTACCTACTACAACCACTGCTTCTATAGGTATAACGACACTACCTACTACAACCACTGCCTCTACAGGTATTATGCCACTACCTACTACAACCACTGCTTCTATAGGTATAACGACACTACCTACTACAACCACTGCCTCTACAGGTATTATGCCACTACCTACTACAACCACTGCTTCTATAGGTATAACGCCACTACCTACACCAACCACTGCCTCTATAGATATAACGCCACTACCTACACCAACCACTGCCTCTATAGATATAACGCCACTACCTACACCAACAACTATTCCGTCACGATAACCTAAAGGTAACCAATTCTAACAGAACACTGCAAATAGCTGGGACTTGGCCCTGGGGGCGTATCTAATTTTATAAATACTCAGGGGATTTAGCGGTAGTCATTGTGATGGAAGGTGAGTTCCATGGTTCCTAGTATCGCCCTGGGATATTACACATATACTTGATACGTTTCAGTGGTTCCTAGTCTCTACTTACTATAATTAAAATAGTATAACATACAATGCCATAAATTCCTAATCAAATTATTTTTCGAGATAATTTTTTCATAACATTCTAGCCGAACGGAAATATCCATCATAAGAAATATGTGGTTATATTGACCAAACGTAAATAAGATATAACTGTATGTCCAAGGACAAGTGTACATTTCCCATGGTTAAATATATTGCACACATATTTACCATGAGAAAACCTAAAAGAAGGGTGTAAACATGAAGAGCATTGCCCTCACTTAACATAAACAAGTGTGTCCTAAAACTGGTCTACAGGGGCACAACGGTTAAATCTCGACTCTATGAATGAATATACAAGAAACAATTGATTGCTCTTTGACTGTATTGGACACGTATTGAAATGACGTCAATCAATACCAGTGTAATAGAATGTCTTATGTCTTGTCCTTTGATGGAAACACTATGCGTAGCCGCAAGTCTAATTGTCTGTCCTGACAACGACACTGAATTAAACACAGGAAGACATGTGTTAAGTCTTTGACAATATATACGATAACACATGTCAAAAACTGTCTCACATCTATTAGACAACTAATGTAACAGATCCTTCTGCCGGGACTAATATTAAACGACGTGGTTCCCAGACTGTGGCGTACAGGTATATATCACGTCAAGTATCAGTATCTCCTGTGGGAATCACTGGGTTTATAAAACCCAATAGAAACGTAGCCGTAATCGATGAAGAATCCCCAACTCAAATTTCTAAGTGTTAACTACCATTACAGGACGTTGCAAGTTTGACAAGGGAAAAGAAGAGTTTGTTAAAACTTTCGAGTTAAAAATTTTGCCATTGAAACGATACACCATTTTCTACTCCTGGCAGACATATAAGAAACAGGATTTCAAACCATTGAAACGATACAGCATTTTCTACTCCTGTCAGATATATAAGAAACAGGATTTCAATCTAATCCGAATATTCAAAACCAACTTGAGCTACATAGATTATTTAAGGCAGACTTTGACTTATTTAAAAAAAAAAAATTTAAAAGAGCAAACTTTTTAACCATTTCAGCCACAGATCCTACAGCACTACAATGTAAAATGGTTGAAGTGACGATGTCAAAGGAAGTGAGGTTTTAGCGGGATATTGTGTCTGAGGCTGTATTTTTGGTAGTGCATGCGTCTTGCTTTCATGGATATAGCACACGCTAAATTAAATTATTGCATCCGTGTATAGCACAAGTTAGATTTAAAGAAGGTGTAATGTTTTTACAACAACTTTCCCCCATTATCCCACCCTCCTGATAAAATGACCGGTATGTAGTGCAGCCCTACTACCCTATTTATAGACATTCCCCCACCTCCAACCACCACCCTCCCCCGGTCTGATTGGAATGATAGCCACATCGTCGATGATAGAGTACAGATAATAAACATTATTTGACGTGCAGTCTATTCGTTTGCATTGTCATGCTCATTAATAAAATAATAATAATAATAATAATTCCAAATTAAGCAGATGTGACGCTTATCAATAACCTTTACGCTTACCAAAAATAATAATCTCATATCCTTCATAATTTCTATTTACGTTTCACAAGATCATATTTGTGTTTTATTTTATTTTATTTGATCTCTCTCAAACAATGTTTCCTTCTTCCATCACTACCTCCAACACCGATGATTGAGAGCCCCTCATATATATATATGATATCTGAAATATATATATATATAACATTTATTGTAGTAAACAACTGTAAATTGCCTGTAAACTAGGAATCCTAACTGTGTGTATGTTTCGCTTAGAACGAAATATACGTGTTAACACATGATGAAGCTTTTTAAATATTTACTCATAACTGAATGATAAGGGAAATTAGAATGTAATCATAAATGGAAAATTATGCACGGTAACTATTAAAAAGCCTTAGATTATTCATGGACACATTTATTAACTGTAGAAGGTTCATGGAAAATTTTAAAAGTCCTTTCTTTAAAATAACAGTAAATTCATAAATTGACAGTAACATATCAAAAGTAATCTTCTGTCGTGAACGTATTTGCATCACGATGAATATATATATATATTTTAAAGTTTGAAAACAGATGAATTAGTTAAAGCACGCGTGGATTCATCAAGACGAGTGTCTCCAGCTTGTCAGTCAAAGCAAGACACGTGTCTGTAGCTTGTCAGTCAAAGCAAAACACGTGCCTCTAGCTTGGCAGTCAAAGCAAGGCACGTGTCTGTAGCTTGTCAGTCAATGCAAGACAGGTGTCTCTAGCTTGTCAGTCAAAGTAATACATGTGTTTTGCTATCTTGTCAGTCAAAGTAATACAAGTGTTTCTATCTTGTTAGTCTAAGTAAGACGAGTATTTTTACTTGTCAGTCAAAAGTATGATGGCTTCCGGACACATATAATAATGTGGCTATGATGACACACGGTCGTTTCAGAAATCGATTATCAAATAACGAGAGGGAAAAACAAAATATATATATATATATTTTAAAGCAGAGTTTATGTAAACTGATAAAAAAAACTATCAAGTATTAAAATGACGTCATGTCCGGAAATAATAAGTTATTAAAGACAGACAGAACTGAAAGACTGTGCCAGAGGCCCTTGGCTAATTTATTTTTTAAATAATAAAAATTAAAAAATTAGAGATTTAGAGGCGCCCCTTTCAACAGGCGCAGGCCGGCGCCCTTGGCAACTGCCCCAATGCCAAGCCGTTGTTACGCCTCTGGACTGTGCACGCCAAAAAAGTTTGTTGTAATACACTCTCTCAAGAACTTTTTTTTTTGTTAACTTTGCAGTTTAAGTTTGTGAACGTGTTTGTTAAACATGGACAGTTGTCAAGCAGATGGAACAATTTGACTTTTGGATTGGTCGGTACACACTCTGCCATCTGCCATAATCTTGTAATGTTAGGGCATCTCATTACCTTTTTTTAGCCCGCCCCGAAAATCTGAATAAAATTTAGATACGAGTTTGAAGAAATGTTGCTCTAGTTTTTGCCTTGCACCCCCCTTTGATGAAACTAACACCACTGGGGTAGGGGTGGTGAGATCTCATCCTGTGATAAGTAGACTGCTAAAATTAGACGACAGTAATGATTCCCTGCAGTCGTTTACAAACAGGTTACCCAAATACAACCCCAGCTCCACAAGCCAGGCTCATGACGTGGGTTAAAATACAGTAACAAAGTTATTGGTAGCGACGGATTTGAACCCATGTCTACGACCAGAGGCGTAACAACGGCTTGGCATTGGGGCAGTTGCCAAAGGCGCCGGCCTGCGCCAGTTCAAAAGGGCGCCTCTAAATCCCTAATTTTTTAATTTTTATTATTTCAAAAATAAATTAGCCAAGGGCGCCAAAAACTCAGTTACGCCTCTGTCTGCGACTATCGGCTTTTTCAATCTCTTAGTTTTTGGGGTGCGCCCAAAAGTTCAATCTGCCGGTTATCGAACACGAATCAAACATTACTTCAAACCGGATGTTTACAAATGGACAATTGCATCAAGAGCTATAACTCGTCATTAGTATGTTGGATGTATCGAATGCTATAACTCGTCATTAGTATGTTGGATGTATCGAATGCTATAACTCGTCATTAGTATGTTGGATGTATCGAATGCTATAACTCGTCATTAGTATGTTGGATGTATTAAATGCTATAACTCGTCATTAGTATGTTGGATGTATCAAATGCTATAACTCGTCATTAGTATGTTGGATGTATCAAGAGCTACAGCTCTTCATTGGTATAGTGGTTGTATCAAGGGTTTTAACTTGTCATTAGTAAGGTAGATATATCGCGTGCTATAATATGTCATTAGCATTTTGGATGTATCAAGTGTTATAAGATGTCTTTAGTATGTTGGATGTATCAAGAGCTATAACTCGTCAGTATGGTGGTTGTATCAAGTGCTATAAAATGTCATCAACATGACTGATATATTAATTGATATAACTTGTCATTAGTTTGGTGGATATATCAAGTGCTACAACGTGTCCCCAGTATGTGACACAAAATAGTGACCACGAGCAATTCAGTGCCACATCGGTTTCTGACGTCAGAAATTTAACTACATTCCCATGAACTCAGTCCCAGATCCTTAGATCCCCCGGTGTCACGATCCCCCTAATTAATGGCTTGTCTATAGGGCTCTACGGATCCGACAGTTTCCCAAGGTCCCTGTGCCACCAATCGATTTAGCCCCATATTTGGAAGGGGGAAAAAAACAACAAGTTTTTTCCCTTTTTTCACTGGATTATTTTGTTAGTTTTCCTGAGTGTATTGGGGGGGGGGGGTGGGGTTGTAATGGTTTAAAGTAATTAAAATGTATATCGTTCAAATAAAATGTAAATACTTGGATCTCAAAGTAAATTGATTATCGTTTAGGGTTGGCGAAGCCTTCGTTATAAGATGTGATCTTATCGTATGTCTTCACGACAATCACAAAGATGTAAATGTAGGCCTATCAAATGCACACACACAAATGAGACGCTGTCGCTTGATTCATTTTACGTGTGGGTCCTCAATTTAGGTTCAATAAGATTGTGTTATTAAATCGTGTATACAAGCCGGCCACCTTACAATTTCACCCAACGTTGTTATTAATTCTTTATCCATACTTAATCCATACTTCATCCACACTTTTATGAGACAAAAAAAGCTATCTCTTTTTCAAGATACATTATACAAAATAAATCTCAATAGTTCTTAATTTAAATAGTTTCATACACTAAAACTCACAAAAAATTAAAACTTGAGAGGATGACATTCTATATCGCAATGCCATCTCCAAATGTCATTGACCGTAACACTCAAACCAATACCGTAACACTCAAGTCATTGACAGTAACACTCAAGTCATTGACAGTAACACTCACGTCATTGGCAGTGACACTCACGTCATTGACCGTAACACTCAAACCAATACCGTAACACTCAAGTCATTGACAGTAACACTCAATTCATTGACAGTAAAACGCAAGTCATTGGCAGTGACACACGTCGTTGACAGTAAAACTCAAATCATGGGAAGTTGCACCCACGTCAATTGAAGTGACGCTCAAGAAAATATAAAAGAGTGTATATTCAAAATAGTTTGGAGAAACTGTTAAACGTAAGTTCAGATATACAATTTAAAAAGTATCCATGTTAACTGACCGAGAGGAGTGAAACTTAGCATTCAACACAACTAAACTAAAATATCTTGACTCAAACAAACATTTTTCCACAGGTGTCTGTATAATCAATCGATCTAATAATGATTTTTTTTAAAAAATGCGATACAAATTCTATACGCAAAGTATCAATCAATATCCGTCAATGATCGTAAATTCCAATCTTCCCACCCTCCCTCCCCAACTCACAGCTGTAAATTTCTCCACACTTTCACTATACTTACGATTCAACTAACACAGAATCCAATAAACACGATCCAATAAACACAATCCAATAAACAGAATCTCACCTACACCAACTTTTAATCCATCACTTTTCAGAAATATATTCTGGAGTAGTTACAGATATTTAATTTTTAAAGCAAAACTTCTTTCCGAAACACCGTTACAGAGAATCTTCACTGTAGATCAGCGTTTAACCCCCCACATACACAAAAGTAAAAGGCGCCTGACATGCCAGGGTTCACCAATTCACATGTACGGTATTCTTCACACAAGTTCAATCAATAAAGACGTTGCCCATGCGTGTACGTATTCCACGTAATCAAGAACGGGAGCTTCCCCTCCTTCCTTTTTTTTTTCCTTTTTTTTTATTTGAAACATTGACTGTAACCTATTAAATGCACGTAGGGCCCCTATCGACAGGCGCAGCGGCTCTGCTTTTCTCACTCATTCCAGTTGTTCGTGGCGACCGACAGAGAACGGTGAGGCAACCGCTTGCCGCCCTGACTTTAGCCGATTGTAAGCTTCATTTTTTTTTTTCCATAAGAGGTTCGGGCGCATTGATTTCTTCAGCGGCCGCGCCCAGGGATATAAGTCCCTAAGTGTCCTTCTGGGACTGTTATTAGAGTGTTGGTAGTGTATGCTGGAATGCTGTAAACTGTTTTTTTTTATATTTGCCGATTATTATTATTGTTTTGTGGGGGGGGGGAGGAGAAAATGAACGTTTAGGAAAAGTGATTTATTTATATTTTAAAATAGCAAAATATCAGCGCGCTTGATTATGCATTAGTAAAATAGATATCCATCGACTGCGTTTTAAAAAAAAATTGTGCAAAATAAATTTTTACAAAGATCGGACAATATTTCGTTTTTTTCAAACAGTGCTACGATAACAAATGTTAGATTCTTTTACTTTTGTTATTCTTTGTCATCTGAAAGGCATTCTTTTATATATGGAATTTGATGATACGGATTTTAAAAAAAACAATGATGTATGAATTAGAAAGTATCCTTACACGGACTCAAAAATAAAAAAAAAACCATTAAAAATTGAAATTTCGTAAAATGAAACCGATCCCAAACTTTAATCTAAAATACTATTCTGTGTTGTTTCAATGGTATTTTACGTAAGTTTCCTTACAATGGTAACAAAACAACAACTTTAACTTAAGTAAAATCAAACTAATATGTTCTTACTATGTCTTAAATGAAGGGAATCAAATCAGAGACCAGCATAGCTCGGGGGTCCTTGAGATAGAGGTGACCGGATGGTTAGAGAATCAGCATAGTAATTATTAGATTCTCTTTTACTGTGATGATCTATGCTGTAATGTTAAGATCATTGTTCAGTTTAGGATCTGATTTATGAAAGCTTTTAATGCAATTTTAAAATATAATGTGCATTCAATTAAACGTCGAGTGTTTCCCAAACTTTCGAAATATGTGTACCTCTGTGTGTGAATAATTTTCATAAAACTGACTACCACTCGTTTAAAAATAAATTTGCATATACATTAATGACAATTATTATTTTTTTAATAGGCCAAGACCAGGCGCAGTGCGTACCCCACCAAACTCTCCCCGTACCACTCGAGGTAGGCTTACCACACTTAGGGAAACACTGCGCTAGACAAGGACATGTTTATTACTAAAGGTTCTCATATAAATTAACATTTAGAAAATGAAACATTGATGAAGTATAACATATTTAGAAGGAACAAAAAATTATGGAAAAGACATACAAAAAAAGTTACAAATCGCTACTTGGACAGATATGTTTATAAATAATTAGTAGAATTTAATACCAGCATAAGATGTCAGTATGAAAAAAATCATACTCTGTGGGCATTTTGTCTACGTGAGTGAAATAATCACAAATGTAATTTACACGTGGGTGAATATTTCCTGACATTAAACTGCAGAGAAAGACGGGCTGAGATATTGAATCTGCGATCTAGCCTTCACAGACCAAGAGATTTGTCTTAGACGTACACTTAAGTTACCCATGCATGATCAGCGTCAGACACGAGAACCCTTACTTAGACGTCACCTTATTGTCTCACAGAAAAGGCAGTTACGTTTGAAAAAAAAAAGAATCGCTCTAGACAAGGCGACCTCGTTGTTCACTGCAGCTGCACACTAATTTAGGGACATTTTTTTTACATCGACACTAAATCCCGTCTATATACGGGTAGACAGACACATTGTCTAGGTCACGGCGAGTGATATAAGGAATGGAAGAGACAGTGTCTAGGACGTGAAAAGTAGAATAAGAACTGGGAGACATAATGCCAAGACATGTCGAGTGGTTATAGAATGGGAGACACAATGTCAAGACATGGCGAGTAGCGTATAAACTGGGATACACAATGTCTAAACATGGCGAGTAGCATATAGACTGGGATACACAATGTCTAAACATGGCGAGTAGCGTATAGACTGGGAGACAAAACATTCATTAGACACAACATATTCTTTGAGATAAAGGATACAAACCACGAGGCAGAAGGAAGCACCAAATAAACTTGAAAATCGTGTATTGTAATTCTGTCACATCCACAGCATGGGCATAACCATAATGCCATCCAGTCGCATCAACAAGATGTCCAAGGCTATACTGTCATGTTGTCCCATCCACAAGATTTCCAAGACCATAATGTCATAGTGTCACATCCACAACTAAGCAAGAACGTAATTTCCTTGTGTCACGTCCACAGCAAAGCCAAGACCATAATGTCATTGTGCGACATCTACAACATGGAAACAACCGTCAATTGTGTCAGTTTAGATCACGCCGAACACCAAAGTGTCACACTGTTAAAGTCACAACGGTTTGAGCACACAATTGACGTCACCATAATAACAGCTAATTCAGTTCTATCGAGAAGTCTAATTAAAGCATTGCGCCAAATATCACGAGCCCCAAAAGCCACAACGAACTCCCCCCCCCCCCCTTTTAAAACGCAACACCTTTTAATGGAATACCCTGTCATTTGAAAGCCTCCCACAAATCCTAACAAATAGCTCTGGGCGATATCAAGTAGCTTACCAACACCCGAACACACCAGAATGGATTACTGCGCTGAGAGAACTCTTGCTTCCAAAAGACTTACTCTAAAGCTTAGCGATAGGATGCACTGTCATTGAACAAAATGTGGATCGTCAATAAAGAATGTAGCACATTGATGCATTGGACGGCTAATTGCCCCCTTTTCCGTCAGCCTAAGGAAATGAAATTTAGCACTAAGACTCGATGACAATGACAACACATTTTGTCAAATTTTCAAAGCCCCCCCCCCTCCCCTGCAATCCCATAAATCAGTGTTTCCTCCATATCAAAGGGAAGAGAAAAATAAGAACAACAAACTTGTCCCCCGTCTTCGAATGAATCAAGCTGTCAAACCTGATTATTAAATTGAATTTACTATTTTACCACTCCGTCATAATCAAGTCTTTTTTTCCCGATGCTGTTGTCACAAGATAATTAAATCTGTATTAGCCATCCTACTTGATCTCAATTAACAGCGTCAGATTCGATTGTGAAAGTGTCCCATTAAAATGCGTTGTTTTTTCTAAATGTATCAACTCCTCTCAGACAACTTATCCCAGAGTTAGGGTTAGTTTATGAGTTTAAGTGAAGAAACTATAATATTTAATTCTGACTGAACGGACCATTGATTTTGGTGGTAAAACTTAAAACCCAAAATTGATGGACAAATAATAATAAGCATATCTTAATTTGTAAGGCAACTAGTCTTGGAAAGGAGACACCAGAAAGCTGTACACTCTAAACGTTTACCAGTGTTAAAAGAAAACAAAATACATATGAAGTTACAAGTACTGGTTTCACCTCGCCACAAGACTGGGTCACCTCGCCACAAGACTGGGCCACCTCGCCACAAGACTGGGTCACCTCGCCACAAGACTGGGTCACCTCGCCACAAGACTGGGTCACCTCGCCACAAGACTGGGTCACCTCGCCACAAGACTGGGTCACCTCGCCACAAGACTGGGTCACCTCGCCACAAGACTGGGCCACCTCGCCACAAGGCTGGGTCACCTCGCCACAAGACTAGGTCACCTCGCCACAAGACTGGGTCACCTCGCCACAAGACTGGGTCACCTCGCCACAAGACTGGGTCACCTCGCCACAAGACTGGGCCACCTCGCCACAAGACTGTGTCACCTCGCCACAAGGCTGGGTCACCTCGCCACAAGACTGGGTCATTGGTTGTAACTTTTCAAGCTTAATTATAACTACTGGAAATACCCGGAATAACGAATAATAATAATGATAATAACAATCAACAATCTATTTCAAATCTTTATCTCTAATATGTGTAACGCATCTGGTGTGACTCGTGGACTTCTTCAATTTCCGGCTGCTTCCTAACATGCTGGCTGCTTCATATTAAGCGCATTTGGTATTGAAAGAATATTACACATAATTCTATATGTTTTAAGGCAGGTAAGGTTCGATTATGTTTTCAATAGCGCGCAAAATATAATCCCAATAACAACGATAGATATTTAAAAAAAATTATATGACGCAACTGCTTTGGCGAGTAATATTTTCTTGTCGGGAAAAGAAATAGTCTCAATTGAAGTATGGTGTAAAAGAATATTTGGTTTAAAAGTAGTTGGGGCATCAGAATATTTAATATAGTTCATGGGCGTCAAAAAAAAAGTGTGCAATGACGTATCATGGGGGGGGGGGGGAGGGTGTAGCAAAGATTTGGATACTTAAATGTGCGTTACTTGATTTCATGTTTTGTCAAATGACTTTAGGGAATGGGAAGTTCACGCATTGCCGTCGCCAAAGTTTGGCAGGCATTATCTTAATATTAAAAAAAAAATCCTTTATATTTAAACTTTGCAAGGCCATTTCCTGGTGATTTCGCTTGTAACTATGACGTCTAAATATTGGGTAACTAATAATGTCTCTTGTAACTCCACGTTCTGAATTTTGTAAACGCGTGAACCGTGTTCGTTTCAGGATTGGAAATGTTAAAAAAAAATGGGCAGTTAAGGCAATCAATAATTTTCAAGGCCTTTTACAATCTGTTTTCTTCTGGTGGAAACCAAACATTCCGTGACGACGCCTATGAGAGACAAGAGTCTTAACAGGTTTACCAGCAAATCCTACCATCGTAAGCGCCATCTCATGGGCGTATCGGGGAATATAACGTCCGTCAGCTCTCCGTGTTTACAAATAAATAAAGAAAAAGTTTATTTTAATTAGGAGTCCATTAGCATAGTCCGTGATCTCAATCCGGACTCAACACCAATCCGATGCTTGCCCATCAGCCACCAGTGATGTGGGCTGATTGACATTGAATGAAACGGAAGAGTTGATCAATGGAAGTTGATGCACGTATTTGTAAGGACTCATTACTAGCGGGCTATTCGGTAGAAATCTAAGGGGAATTGGCACAATGGCGTACCCTTCGTGGGGGCATTAGGACTATTGGAGCAAAAAAAAATGAAACATAACATCAAATCCCGTGATCAGAATATCCTGTTATATATGTTCAACGGGAATCATTAGGAAAGAAAGGGATAAAAGCATGTACTTTTCCCCCGCTCCTTGTAGAACTATTCATAATAGTACCGAAGAAATTGCATTTGTTTGGGTAATATACCACGTCAATGGCATCATGCTTTTACCACTGATCTCAGTAATCGAAATACTGCGTTACAACCGTCATTAGATTTATATCGAAACTCTGGATTTTCAATCCTTTTCAGCTGTCCTGTTATGGTAATCTTTTTTTCAATTACTTATTTTAAAGTGGATACTTGTGAGTTTGACCCGGGTTAGGTGACTGTAGTCCGCAATGTTGGACTGTTCATTAAGATCCCTGGTTAGGTGACAGTAGTCCGCCAAGTACGACAGTTCATTAAAGACCCCGGTTAGGTGACTGTAGTCCGCCATGTAGGACAGTGCATTAGGGACCTGGGCTAGGTGACTGTAGCCCGCCATATAGGACAGTCCATTAGGGACTTGGACTAGGTGATTGTAGTCCGCCATATAGGACAGTCCATTAGGGACCTGGGCTAGGTGACTGTAGTCCGCCATATAGGATAGTCCATTAGGGCCCTGGGTTAAATGACTGTAGTCCGCGATATAGGACAGTCCATTAGGTTCCTGGGCTAGGTGCCTGTAGTCAGCCATATAGGCAGTCCATTAGGGACCTGGGTTAAATGACTGTAGTCCGCGATATAGGACAGTCCATTAGGGTCCTGGGCTAGGTGCCTGTAGTCAGCCATATAGGCAGTCCATTACGGACCTGGCTTAAATGACTGTAGTCCGCCATATAGGCAGTCCATTAGGGACCTGGGTTAAATGACTGTAGTCCGCCATATAGGCAGTCCATTAGGGACCTGGGTTAAATGACTGTAGTCCGCCATATAGGCAGTCCATTCCATCAACTGTAATATCCTAAACTGCCATCTATATTTAATTGACTATTTGGACCAGTTCGTGGTTTATGTATACGACTAAACCAAGAGAGACGGGTGGGGAGTATTTACTCAGAATGATGGCTTCATTTGTCATACAGTGTCATACAGTGTCATACAGTGTCATACAGTGTCATACAGTGTTATGATATGGGCATTCATTGAATACATATTTATCTAGTACTAAACAATCACCTTGCACATAATACATACAAGTCTAGAATTACACAAAAACAATGCATGTAATACATACACGTCTAGTATTGCGCAATCGCCATTCATTAAATACACATTCGTCTAGCAATACGCAATCACCATGTATTTATTCTTTTAATAAATCTTTCAGAATCTCTATGACCAAATAGTCACCCATCTTACAATAATCTTACCTTACTCTTGTTTCATGTTTTGACGGTTCAGTTTGTCCGTGACCGTTCTTATCTGCGACAAGGTTCACTAATCTTCCTAACATAAAGTCAGTGATTGTTTTATGTAGTTTTCTTATTGGATTTTTATTGCACGTTTCTCATTTTGGAAAGTTAAGCAACATTTTTGTTTTGGGATGAATCCTTTATTTGCATTTTTTATTATTTTAATTTATATTTATATTCTTATGACCCACACGCTTTTACACCGCATATTTATTTCACCAGCAATTTGGAAAACAAAAAGGAAGAACATAGTACGCACTAAACGCACTTGCGATAGTTTTTACGAATCTCATTTAGCGCAGTTATCGGGAATTCTATTTCGTGAAATCAGTGCCTTCATACTTCCTTCAACTTCCTCTTGAAAAAAAGGGATCCACTTAATTTTGGGGATTGGGGGTTTGAGAGGCTCGATTGATTGACGGGAAGTGGTCCGATTAGCCGTCGGAAGATATTGCCACATACCCAGACAGAAAGAAAGAAACACACGAACAAAAGGGGAGTTAATTTAAAGGATTTAAAAGTGAAAAGTTATCCTTTTGTTGCTCAGTTAATTTATGTGTAATGTTATTTATTTATTTATTTTTTATTATCATTTCTGGGAAATTCACCACTGTGCTGATGTGTTTAACAACATTTAATATAATGGAAATTACATTTCTTTACACAAAAAATATATAATTGGTAAATATATTATATTCATACATTTTTCAACTCAATCGAAGTAATAGAAATTCTTAAATTACAAACACATGTTATGAAGGAGACGTGTTTTGACGTACGCTTTAGCCGCTTTCCACGTGCATGACCTCATACAGTCGATGCCTTTCAGGGCGTGGCTAGCGAAATGTAACCTTGTTTACAACAAAGCTTAGTATCGTCCGTTCTAGTCAGGAAAATTGTCGAATGATCTAGAGGATGCGAGATGCAATTACAATGCGTAATCTATTTCGAGAATGATCATCTGGAACAGGGTGTAAAAGGAATAAGATTGAATGACGAGGGAGATCCTTTTTATTACGAGACGTGTAGCGTGTATTATTATTATACTGACTCGAGACAGTGCTTTGTTGTGTGTAGATTTTCTTTCATTGTACAACTTGAAGTCATTGTATTTTTACATACAATACCGGTACCAGCTATACTGTAAGTTAATAATTTTAATCATATTCTCTTGCTTTTGTAATTCATTGAAATTCACCCATTAAAAACGTATTAATTGTCATTATCTCTGGTTTTGTTATGGTATTTCAACTTTGGTATCGTCCTTTTTTTATGGACTGTTTTTGAAACGAGCCATAGACTTAAAACTAAGAGATAAAATTCTCCATTAAAAGCAGCCCTTAATACACATCAGACAATATGTTGATTAAAATGGACAACTCCAGGAAACAAAATTAAAAGAAATGTTAACAATTTTTTTTTACTAGTCTAAATGAAAAAAATAAATAGATTATGGCTGATCTTGAAAACAGCATCCTCTAGTTTTTATCATTTACAAATCTCTAAGCTGTTAGTACTGGAAACAAAAAATCAATATCAATCTTTAATTTCTACTCACATGTGTCGGATATAATAATGTGTCGTGTATAATAATGTTTCGGATATAATAATGTGTCGGATATAATAATGTGTCGGGTATAATAATGTGTCGGATATAATAATGTGTCGTGTATAATAATGTTTCGGATATAATAATGTGTCGGATATAATAATGTGTCGGGTATAATAATGTGTCGGATATAATAATGTGTCGGATATAATAATGTGTCGGGTATAATAATGTGTAGGATATAATAATCTGTCGGATATAATAATGTGTCGGGTATAATAATGTGTCGGATATAATAATGTGTCGGATATAATAATGTGTCGCGTAAAATAAGTGTAGGATATAATAATGTGTCGGTTATAATAATGTGTCGGATATAATAAGGTGTCGGATATAATAATGTGTCGGGTATAATAATGTGTCGGATATAATAATGTGTCGGGTATAATAATGTGTAGGATATAATAAGCTGTCGGATATAATAATGTGTCGGGTAAAATAAGTGTAGGATATAATAATGTGTCGGTTATAATAATGTGTCAGATATAATAGACCGCTGAATGATCTAACTCTCTAAACAGCGGCATGGTCATGCGCAAAGAGCTATAAATGAACTGAAGTTATAGTTTGACTTGGCAGTAGTTATTGCTCTAAACAGACTAAAGTTACAGTTTGACTTGCCATTAGTTATTGCTCTAAACAGACTAAAGTTACAGTTTGACTGGGCATTAGTTATTGCTCTAAACAGACTAAAGTTACAGTTTAATTTGGCAGTAGTTATTGCTCTAAACAAACTGAAGTTACAGTTTGACTTGGCAGCAGTTATTGCTCTAAATAAACTGAAGTTACAGTTTGACTTGGCAGTAGTTATTGCTCTAAACAAACTGAAGTTACAGTTTGACTTGGCAGCAGTTATTGCTCTAAACAAACTGAAGTTACAGTTTGACTTGGCAGCAGTTATTGCTCTAAACAAACTGAAGTTACAGTTTGACTTGGCAGTAGTTATTGCTCTAAACAAACTAAAGTTACAGTTTGACTTTGAAGTGTTTGATGCTCCCTGTACCAACCCCCCTTTACCAACCCATATACCAGCCTCCCGTACAACCCCCTGTACCAGCCCCCTGTAACATTTTCCTGTACGCGTCTCCAGCCTGTGCATACGCCACTTCATCTACCTGCACTAATAGATTAACCCCACCCCCACCCCATGACGTATATTGCCGTGTTTTGGTCCATAAAACCAAAGGTAAAGAAAGCAAAGAATTTGATTTCAAGATTCCTGTAAATAAAAAAATGACACCCCCCCCCCCCCCTTTTCCTTTCTTTCCCCTCTCAGAGATTAGATATCTTCGTTTCTCAATGAAGGCGTCTACACACAGGGAGTTAACTCTGAATATTAAGGGAGGTAGCTGCTGGTGTTGAACTGTAAAACTGAACTATAGGCCTAGGCTTGGATCTGTTAAAGCGATATTAGTGCAAAGATTCAGTCATTTATAACCTACAATTAGTTAGTTATGAAAAGAAACTAAAGATTAAATTATTCATGAGTTCTATTAGTTAGCTAGGAAATAAAACTAAAGAGAACGCCATGCATGACCTACTATTAGTTAGCTATGAAAAAAAACTAAAGAGAACGTCATGCATGACCTACTATTAGTTAGCTAGGAAATAAAACTAAAGAGAACGTCATGCATGACCTACTATTAGTTAGCTATGAAAAAAAAACTAAAGAGAACGTCATGCATGACCTACTATTAGTTAGCTATGAAAAAAAACTAAAGAGAACGTCATGCATGACCTACTATTAGTTAGCTAGGAAATAAAACTAAAGAGAACGTCATGCATGACCTACTATTAGTTAGCTATGAAAAAAAAACTAAAGAGAACGTCATGCATGACCTACTATTAGTTAGCTAGGAAATAAAACTAAAGAGAACGTCATGCATGACCTACTATTAGTTAGCTATGAAAAAAAACATTTTTTAAAATTATGAATTATTTATCATTTAATTAAAAAACCCAACCAGGGAATACCCTATAGGTATGGCAGAAAGAAAGTTTGCGGACAAACATTTAAAAAAAATATATATTACTGTCTTATAGTAGGTTTGATTGTTTGAAACAATTCTGAATTGATTTATGACGAAAATGGTCCGTTGGCATGGAAAGTACGCAACTAGCTTCATATTACACAGTTTATCAACTAATGTCTACTTTTAACCCATAGTTTATTCTGATTTTTAGTATTGTAATAATCAGAAAGGTGATGCATCCTGTAAACAAATAGTTGTAGCATTGAGTTATCTCTCGATAACAATTGTTAAAAAAAACCAACTAAAAATAAACAACAAACAAACAAAAATAAAAATGACTCAATGAGTGTTGACCATCAGATTTTATGTGTAGGTTTTTTGGTTTTTGTTTGTTTGTACTTACCATTAAACACACCATAGTGTATTGTTCCAAAAATTGTTTGCTTACTACTTAACACAAAATATTGAAAAGTTCACATACACAGTTTGTTTGCCTACTATTCAACACACACTATTAAATGTTGAAATGTAAAAACTTGTTTGCCTACTATTGAACGCATCATATTTAAATGTTGAAATGATTGTTTGTCTACTATTTAGTACGCCATATTTAAATGTTGAGATAAAAAAAAAAATATTTGTAAGTGATTTGACATCAGCCGAATATCCGTGAGAGACGAGACGAAAGATCATGTATCAGTCCAAGCGGCGGGATATGGGGATGCTAGCCAGAGTCCACCATGGGACGACATAGATGACATAGAATTAAAAACGTTTCCATTTAGATGCAATAATTAAAACGACCAATATTAAATAAGGATTTCATCACGAGTTTTTGGGGCTTTACCTATAAGCTTGCTGAATATCTTTCCTGGCAACTGTGATGTTAAGAAGGAAAAGCATAATAAAACGGTATAATAAATATAAACAAATTAAAGAAACGCTTTTTTTTTTTAAAATAAAAGGTGTTTTTTTTTTTTTTCGAATGAACAGCAGATGTACATCTGGCTACGGAATAGTCATTGGTTAAATCAACTACGGATAACCTTGAGCTTTGTTTGTTGTCATGGTAACGGAGACTTTGATAGGAATTTGCATGTTTTTGAGCCTGATAGTGGAAGTCGAAGGGAAGCATATGAGTTAAGGATATTACAAGACAACCCCCTCCCCCACACACACCTCAGAACGTGAGGGTGCTGTAATGAAATTTCTATGTAAGGTTTTAAGCGGAAGCCTGGTGGCGTTACAAAGTTTAGGGGCTATCAGAGTACAAACGTTTCTGACAGAAATTGTGAGATGGAACCCACTGGTTTGGATTAAAGACGAAAGGAATTGCTAGAGGGTAGAGAACAGCCTCATTCTAACTCCACTACAGAGTCAGCAGATTAACATATGAGTTCGTGTGTTTAAGAACAGCTCTTTCCCTAAATCAAGCCACTTTATCCGTGATGAGTTGCTCAAATGGTTTGGCTTATATAAATATAGAATTAAACAGCACATAAAATCAAAGCTTTTCGTATAAATCCTTTATAAAATTGTTTCAAGTGAGGTTGGGCTGAAAATTTGACAAACCTACAAACAAGTATTGCACTTCATAAGAATTCCAATTAGTGCAATCTCCCCCCCCCCCCCAACCCAATGCCTCTCAACCGAATTTTTTTGTCACACCCATAGTCACATTACCACCCGCTCTTACACCGCAGATTTATTTCACCAACTGCTTTTAAAAAGACGAAAGAAAATATTACGCACCAAACGCACTTTGCGATATTTAAAAAAAAAAAAAAAAGAATCTCATTTACCGCAGGAAGTTATCTACTCTATGGGGAAAAAAAGTGAGGGGGGGGGTGGGAAGCATGTGAGGGTTGGTGGTGGGGTTTTGTGCTGGACATTTGAAAGAATTTGTTATCATCGGAAAAAAGAATATTTGTGCCAAGCTACAGCTCCATTAGATCGTAGGGAAGTGTTCGAATTAGCCGTCCGAAGATTTGACCAGTCAAAAAACCCACGAACAAAAGCAAAGTTGAGAATATAAAGGATTTAAAAATAGACCAATCTGCTACTGCTGCTCCACAATGCGTAAAGCAAAAAAACAACAACAAACAAACAAACAAACAAACAAACAAACAAAAACCAAACTAAATAAACACAAACCTTTCTCATTTAATCTCAACACCAAAATATTTTTGCTAGACAAAAGAAATATTCAAAAGCTAACCAAATAAAAAAAAAATTAAAAAATTTAAAAAAAATACAATAACAACTAGAAAACCATTTTATTTTTTTTCAAATTACAAAACAATCAATATCAGTAAATATTTTTTGGCCTCATACCATTTAATGCCAATGAAAAGCCGATTTAAAGAAAATTAATTAATAAAAAAAAAAAAACCGATTGTTAGCACACCTTTAGAGCCTTCGAGAAATCACAATGCAAAATGGCAATTAAAACTTCATAGGGCTAAGGCTTTGAGGTCCTGTGATCTGAGAGTGAGTGAATGAGTGGATGAGTGGATGAGTGGTATTTGGCTTCTTAAAAATATAATAAGATGAGCTTTAACTGTCAATGCCTAACCTTTTTTATACCCATAGGACCCCCTCCCCCTTGCCCTCCCGAAACTGAAAAAAAAAAAAAAACAGGTTTCTCCGTTGTCATGGTATTTATATTTACGCACGTGAACCTTATCGGCTTTCACAGTTGGCTCGTATTGTAGCGCATACTTCATACCATGGTGTTAGAGTTTTGTCCCCCTTTCTCCAACTTTCACAAACGAAACATTTGGGGGATATAGGCGTGAATTTGGAGATGGATATAGGCGTGGATGAGGGAGGATATAGGCGCTCATGTGATGTGGATATTTGCGTGGGAGAGGGAGGGTATAAGCGTGGATAAGGGAAGATATGGGTATTGATGAAAAATGGATATAGGCGTGGATAAGGGAAGATATAGGAATGGATGGCAGACCAGACAATACGAGTGTATTGCAGTGTCATCCTTTATAGTGTCATCCCTTAAAATGTCATATTTTACAGTATCAGGCCTTTCAATGGCATCCCTTACAATGCCATCTCTTACAGTGTCATTTCTTACAGTGTCATTTCTTACTGTGTCATTTCTTACAGTGTCATTTCTTACAGTGTCATTTCTTACAGTGTCATTTCTTACAGTGTCATTTCTTACAGTGTCATTTCTTACAGTGTCATTTCTTACAGTGTCATTTCTTACAGTGTCATCCTCTACAATGTCATCCCTTACAATGCCATCTCTTACAGTGTCATTTCTTACAGTGTCATTTCTTACAGTGTCATTTCTTACAGTGTCATCCTCTACAATGTCATCCCTTGCAATGCCATCCCTTAATGTGTCACCCTTTACATTATCATCCTTTACAATGAAATCTCTTATAGTATCATCATTTATAATTTCATCCCTTACAACTGTATCCCTTACATCACAAACGCTGATTGTAAAAATATGAAGATTTAAAAAAAAATATTTTTTCCTTCACCAGAACTGCAAACATTAAGTTAGGAAAACAAGCCATTTAAAAAAAACTTTTTGCTGCACAGTTAATGGAAGAGAATCTATTTGTAAGTTATTAGATGCATTACCGTCTATTGATGGTAGACGAAATACTAGATACAGCGCATGGAGTCTTGTCGAAATACAGCTTACAGTACAACCAGTGGACTCCATTCAATATTTGTTTTACGGTACTTAAAACGGAATGTTCATCGAGCGCAGCCAGCTCATAAAGCTGTCAAATGAAAGCGCTGATTGAGTTTGTAGCATTAAAAAATAAAAAAAAAAGATTACGTTATAAAAACGATTAAGGCTAATCAAAGATGACAAGAGAGGCAGGTTGTATTCACAGTGCGTTTGTAACGAGGTCATCATAGCGTTCACCTTTTGAGCGTGTTATTCTTTCAAACACCTTCGTTTTATGATCAAATTCAGTTGTTTATTTCAGTTCTATCAAATAAAAGGTCTTGTTTACTGGGAACACTAAAGTTCAGCTCTTTCTTTTACATTCAGATTAAACTCAAGCTAAAGCAAACCATTTTTATTTTTAAAAAAAAATGTAATGGTTTTTTGTTTGTTGCATGACTACGTACTTGGAAATAAGAGTAGCATATTCAATTTAATTTTCAATTGTCCACCTCATGTTTTATTATCTTAAGAGTTAACTTTCAGAGAAATTCGTTAAAAAAATTAATTGAAAATATGAAATATATTCACTTAATAAAAATAAAAAAATAAACAGCCCCTAAAATGAGAGTGTTTTGTAATAAATCATTTATAAAGTTTACTATCTAGTATTGGGGGTGGGGTCAAAATTTGACAAAACATGCAAAGTAACGTATTTTAGTAGAATCCCGATTATTACCCGCTACCCAAGACCCGCAACTACACATTCTTTTCACGCCCCTGAAATATGTATGGAGTAGCTATATTGTAGTCCTACACTTCGACGAGTGGCTCACTAGGCCAATCCTGGAATGACAATCTCGTCTGCATTTCACGCAGGAGAATGATGATTCCTGGTTAATTTTGGCCTTCCGTGCTGTTCTTTTTCTTACAAGGGCTTCGTTCCGCACATCTTCTGCCTTTTTCACTCCTTCGTACACTGCCGTTCGCCAGCTGGTACGTTGTTCGGCAATGATCTCCCATTTGTTGACTTCAATGTTCGCTTCCTTCATGCTCTTTTTGCAAACGTCCATATATCTCAGGCGAGGCCGTCCAATAAGTCTTGTCCCTTCTGCCAACTCTCCATACAGCAGCATATTTGGAATACGGCCTTCCTCCATTCTCCTTACATGGCCTAACCAGCGAAGGCGCTTCTTGCTAAGAGCGGGGAATATGCTACACATTTTGGCACGTTCCAAGACCTCTGTGTTAGTCACCTTGACCTGCCATCGGATGCGTAGAATGCGACTCAGACATCGTTGATGGAAGCTGTTGAGTTTCCACTCGAGACTGGTATATGTGGTCAACACTTCACTGCCATATAGGAGCGTACTAAGCACGCATGCCTGATAGACACTTAGCTTTGTTTTTTCAGTTAGATTGAGATTATTCCACACCCGCTTATTCAGTTTAGCCATAGTTGCTGCTGCTTTTGCGATCCTGATGTTTATCTCTTCATCAATGGAGAGAGAACTAGAAATATTGGATCCAAGGTATGTGAAATGCTCAACAACCGACAGATTATGGCCCTCAATAGTTATAATTGGAGGGGACGGCGCTTCTTGCATCATGACATGAGTTTTCTGTAGACTAATTAACAATCCAAACTCTTTACAAGCGTGTGATAGACGGTTAACTAGCCGCTGAAGACCTTCTTCTGTGTGAGATGTTAAGGCGGCATCGTCAGCGAACAGTAGTTCACGAATTAGTACCCTTTTTACTTTAGTCTTGGCACGAAGGCGAGCGATATTGAACAGCCTACCATCAGATCTGGTATGTATGTACACTCCATCTTCACAGTCCTTGAAAGCAAATTGAAGGAGCATCGAGAAGAAAATGGAGAAGAGAGTTGGTGCCAGTACACAACCCTGTTTTACTCCGCTGCTGACTGGGAATGCCTCAGAGACAGCGCCATTGAATGTGACTGTGAATGCAGGAGAAATGTCATGAACAGCATATGCCTCTTTATATCGCTTTTATAGATCTGACAAAGGCATTCGACTTGGTAAGTCGGAATGGCCTGTTCAGTATCTTACAAAGAATAGGTTGTCCCCCACGACTGCTCACAATCATACAATTCCTGAAATATATTAATATTCTAATGACCCAACAATTTTTACATCCCATATTTATTTCACCAACTATTTCAGAAAAACAAAAGAAAATAGTAGGCACCAAACGCACGTGCGCAAGTTTTAAAAAACGAATGTCGTTTAGCGCAGTTATTGGGACTTTTATTTCGTTTCATCAGCTACTTCACATGTCTTTCATCTCCACTTTGAAAAACAGGAAAAACATATTTTTGGGGTTCGGGGCTGGGGAAATATCGATAGCATGTGTTGTCATAGGCAACGAGTCTATGTGCCTAGTTTCAGCTCGATAGGTTGACGGAAAGGGTGAGTAGTTAATCGTCCGAAGACTTTGTCAGCCAGCCACGAACAAATGCGAAGTTAGCATAACTAAGGGTCGGTTCACACGATCAAATGTCGCGTCAAATTGTTGTATGAGCGCATTATTTTGTGCGTGGTTTCCTTTTTGGGGAATTTGATCAAATAGTAATTTGAAAGTTGTGACAAGGCTTCATACACGAATTGCATCAAATGCTTGAAGGGAAATTTGATCGTGTGAACCGACCCTAAGTGATTTAAAAACATTTTGTGTTTCTCATTACTGCGCTAAAGTGTGAAAAGTATAAGTAGTATATCAAAATTATGTAAACAATTAATTAATGTAACGAATGTTACAATTCAATAATTTTGTTTTGAAACATAAGGCATGGCTATATCAAATGAATTTTTAAAAATTATTTCTATAATATATCAAAAGATTTCGTGAGCTTAATAATAAATTGTTTACCGTATTTGAAAAGAAACTTCCACTTCTGTATAGAATTATGTAAACTTTGTGAAAACAATCCACGCAGTTTCCTCTATTTAAGACGATATATTGGCTTCTGTTCAACTCCTCGGTTACAAGTAAGCGTTTCAATCTTATGATCTTACAACAGCGATTCAACATTGCTTGAGACATTCATCATCCAGCACACAACCCCTTCAACATCTAATATCCAATATTTCCATGTTTTGTAAACACAGTGTATAAAAAAAAAGATAAAAGTGAAATTATCAAAAAGCTGATGAGTGCACAGACTCTTTTGCGTCTACCAACAACATTGCTTCATGATGAAGTTTAAACCCTTTACCAGGCCGGCGCTGAAGTACTCCAGGGACTTCAACTGGAAGAAACACGGGGAAAGTAGTTTTTATTGATCCCCCGTCCTTTACCTTTTGTGAAGGTGAACTTTGAAAATTCAGTTTAAAAGGAGTCTGATGCTAGGATAAAAATATTCGACCAAACTATGATGTGTGACTGCCATTCCTTTTACTGAATGTAACCAAGATGAAGTTTTCAACTCAACGTTTTTTACTTGCTTCAGTTGTAAACAAGCGTAAATTGTAAGCCTCTTAATGCGCACAATCTCGTTGCAGATTGGACTCCCCCCCCCCTTTCACATGATAGAAAATAAATAGTTAATCCGCATTATAGGCTTTTCGCAGCGGCGTAACTGAGATAGGGAGTTAGCGAAATTTCACGAAGAGTTGTTGCGGCAAACCTGATGGTTTTAGATGCCTTCATGTGTTCAAAATGAAATTCTTTATTATTTTCACTTATGACTAAATGACAGATACTGATCCAACCACCCTATGGAATCTACGACAGTTTGTGTAACAGAGAAGAAAGGAAAAGTAGTCAGACATGAGGAAAGTAGTCAGACATGAGAAAACTAGTCAGACATGAGAAAAGTAGTTAGACATGAGAAAAGTAGTCAGACATGAGAAAAGTAGTCGGAATTGGGAAAAGTAGTCAGACATGAGAAGTAGTCAAAAATGAGAAAACTCCATGATTTTGAATGACCACAACGCAGTTTTTGTTACAGATAAATGTGACGAAGTTAAATATAGGACAACACGATTTCGTTTTTCAGAGGTGGAGGTTGTGTCAAATATGATCATAACTCAGAAAATCTAGTCTAATAAATGTATAGAATTTACTTGGAGTTTCTGGTGAAAAATAAAGTAAGAACATTTCTTGTGATACACAAGTTTGGTCTATACGAACTAAAGATGTGTGTCTCAAAGTTGTTGTCTCAGTGTTTGTGTCTCAGTATATAAGTTTCAGAGTTAGTGTCTCAGTATATAAGTGTCAGAGTTTGTGTTAAACGTCTTTACCACAGGGTTTTGAATTCGTCTCAAAATGTCAAAAGAAAAGTTCCAGAAAAGCAGATATACACTGAAACATGGGGCTGGGATATCTGATGTAGTCCATGTTAATATTTTAAGACAGACACGCTATGACATAAATTAACAGACGCTAACCCATATAATCCACGCGTCACGAAAGATCTCCCCGAGACACTTGCCTATGCCATGCACTCGTTAGGCCTTAGACATTCACCAGACACTCATCTGTCGGACGAACGTTATACTTCAGACACATTAGACACCCATCTATATCAAACACACTCTATACTTTAGACATCCACGATACACAGACGGTAACTTGACAAGTATAGTTGTACTAGAGTTCCCTTGACACATGTTTCATATTTCTAGAGGTATATTAATTAACATTGTACTCTGGTAGAAATTATCTGCACTCTTGAGTACTGAGCGTTTTGTATGTAAGAGTTTTCTTGGCAAACACAAATTCTTCCTTTGTAGTCAGGCTAATCAGTTTTTTTTCCTTCTCCTTGTTCATCCTAGGAGAGCACTCTTGATCCCAACTGTTTACCAATGATGGGCATACGCCGGGGACCTACAGTGCAGTCAATTAGAATTATCTTTGAAATAGAGGATTCTTACTTGTGGTTTTTTCAAAGGGAAAAACATATTTTATCGAGGAGCGTAACCATCACAGACTGGGGGCGGCATAAAATCTCGTAACTATACTGATGCAGATAGGCACGTAGATCAATAAATATATTAAGAAATCAAAGATCTTTGGCGGGTAATCATTAGATCAACTATCAGAAATGATATAGGAGATAGGAGAACTGTTTAAGGGGCTGGGAGATCTTTGGACAAGCTGGTAGGAATGTCGGAGAAGTTGGGAGATATGTCGGAGAAGTTGGGAGATATGTCGGAGAAGCTTTAAGACATATTATAGTAGTTGTGAGACGTATTGGAGAAACTGGGTGAAATGATGTAGAAGCTGTGAACCATGTTGGGGAAGCTGAGGGAAATGTTGGAGAAGTTGGGAGATATGTCGGAGAAGTTGGGAGGAATGTTGGAGAAGTTGGGAGATATGTCGGAGAAGTTGGGAGGAATGTTGGAGAAGTTGGGAGGAATGTTGGAGAAGTTGGGAGATATGTCGGAGAAGTTGGGAGGAATGTTGGAGAAGTTGGGAGATATGTCGGAGAAGTTGGGAGGAATGTTGGAGAAGTTGGGAGATATGTCGGAGAAGTTGGGAGGAATGTTGGAGAAGTTGGGAGATATCTTGGAGAAGTTGGGAGATATGTCGGAGAAGTTGGGAGGAATGTCGGAGAAGCTTTAAGAAACACTATAGTAGTTGAGAGAAGTATTGGAGAAACTGGGTGAAATGATGGAGGAGCTGGGAAACATGTTGGGGAAGGTGGGATAAATATTGGAGAAGAAAGGAGAAATATTGGAGAAGCAGGGAGAAATGTTGGAGAAACAGGGAGAAAAGTTAGAGACGCTGAGCTAAATATTGACGACTCTAAGAGAACTGTTGGGCACGCCTGGTTAAATGAGCTGAACTACGTCGGCACAAGTGGGCGGCAGGTGCACCAAGTGGCTGCTATATTTTTTATGCAATAGATAAAAGATATTTTCAACTAATTGGAAGCTGCCATGACGATGCTACTCTCCAAACGTTGGCGCAGTCATTCGCCAGTCAACAGCAAGTACGTCAACACTTGACTGATTCCAATCCAGGCGTCTGATGAGTGAGATGGGCTTTATTAACTTGAAGAGAAACGAGATGAAAAGATTAGATTTATAAGAGCGGAGCTCATCAAACGTGTGGGTCGCATTCCACGCGATCCGCTGCTGATATAATCATTAATCTGTTATCCATTGTTTTAACACTGAATGGGGTTAACTAAGCGATGATCGTGTTTATAGATTAGCACCGTGTTTATCTTTGATCTCATACTAACGCTCAATTATTTACTCACTCTCTTTTAAAAAATAATTTTAAAAGAAAAATGCGAAAGTAATTGTAATAGTACCTTGCTAGACAATTAGATACTTGTCATAAACTTCTTATGTCATATAGCTGGCCAGATAGACAGTTAGGAATGTTTAAAATTTAACTAAAAGATCTAGTGCTGACTGGGCGGGAACGTTTTAGATCATTGTACTATTTAAACATAAGTTTGAGTTGTAAAATATGACCATGAAATATATTACAACGTCTGAGGGCAATTCATTAAGAAATAAATAAAAGGGATAAAGTTATTCTAATTGAAAAAAGGAGAGTTAGAAAATTGGGAAAGATATTTGGTTAAATATTTCGTTGGGAGGGTAAATATGTAATGAGATAGAAACATAAGGAGACAAGATCAAATTAAGATATAAATGCAGTAGGGTTAAAGATGATGATAGTAGTAAGGTGAAAGATGATGATAGTAGTAAGGTGAAAGATGATGATAGCAGTAAGGTGAAAGATAATGATAGCAGTAAGGTGAAAGATTATGAAAGGAGTAAAAGGTGAACACAGTAGAGAAGATTTATGAAGGTAGTAAAAGATGATGAAAGTAGAGAAATATGATGAAACAAGTTGCATGAATGTTGATGATATTGTAAGGGACGGAAGAGAAAATGTATAATAAGTGACAGATAATGACAAACAAAGTATCATAGAAGAAAGAGAGGGAGATAGGACAAAGAGAGATAAAGAGAGAGAGAGAGAGAGAGTGAGAGAGAATGAGAGAGACTAAGATAGAGTAAGAAAGAGTGAAAGAGACAGAGAGAAAGAGACAGAAATAAAGAGAGAGTGGAGAAGACAAACCGAGATACAAAGATAAAGATAGAGAAACATATTTTTTAGGGACATGGTATTTAAAGAGAAATGCTTCGAGCGTCTTATATATTTGCCTATGCCATGCTTTTTTTGTATATTTCTTTTAGAGAGAAACAGCCTCGATACGAGTTTTGCCGTCTTCCTACCTTAGCATGTTTTACATCATTTTACTACCTTAACTTCATGCAGCACTTTCCTAATCAAGCGATTCTAAGTGGGCCTAACATCAAACACACCACGCCTTTTAAATCTATTTTTGACTTCATGGATCTGTTGAGTTCATAAGATTTTTCAGGGTAAAAGAAAAGTTTTGCTTTTTCAATTCGCTGTGTTGTGTTCCTTGTACCCTTAACGTTGTCTAAAATCGAATTATTTTTTATTTAAAAAATAAAAAAAAAAAAAAAAAAAATTAGTAGTGATTTTAATGTTAGGAAGTCTCTAAGTGATACACAACTCAGTTTTTACCTTGAATGAGAGAAAATACAATTATTTCCCTTTGTTTGAAAGCACCTTGGGAAAAAAATTAACTGCACAAGAGGAGCAAAAAAATAATGGATAAATCTATCAACTTTAAATACTCTATTTTATTCATACACCTACTCGTTTTGTGAACCATAGCGTAACCTTAACATGTATATCATTTCCTTTTCTATTGCTTTTGTTATACATATTACAACATTATGGGAATACATAATTTGGTTTATTGGAAAGACAGTGGCCGGGCCTCGAAACATTAAGAGAGCAACACCCGTACATGAATTAATAAAATAAAAAAAAAATAAAAAAATACTGTGCGAGTCTCTAATATATATTGGATGCATATTATTGGGGGCAACTACATGACAAATCAATCAAGTGCTGCCATAGAGTGTAAGAGGAGCATTACTAGCAGAAGCAATGCAGTGCCCAATATCAGCGGCTTAATTCATCGCACTAGAAAATAGGGAGACAAGTCTATCTAATCGTCATTTATGTTTTCAATAAATCGGAAGACGCTATTCAAATTTCTGACGTGAAGTGCCTTTTAAAAAATGAAGGTTTGGGGTTGGGGGGTGGGGGGGTGTGTGTTAAAATTCGCAACATTCTACATAAATTCATTTACAGTATGGCATTCATTGAGTCTGGATTTAACTCTAAATTTTTAAATTCGATGTGAGCAGTGGCTGTATTTTTATGAAGGTATTATCAAGAAAGAGTTTTAACAAAAATTAATTTAAAACAAAATGAATTTGAACGTTAAAAAAACTCCATTGTGATAGTAAAGTTTATTCTGAGCTTTTTCTTTCCTTTTCGAAGACAAAGGGGGAAACAATTCTTGATTAGAACTTACCCTTTGGATGCTGACGCAGGCCATGAATTCCTTGTTAACGTTCCCAAGACAAGTTTTCTTTTAGCGGACACATCTTTAAATTGCCCCGGACTCTTAACGACATTCGACTTTTTAGTTTGTCTATGAGACCACAGGTGCTTTCCATCTTGCTCCGGTAACGATGCCATTGAGCTAAGTGAATCGTGACTGGTTCCGCTTTTACAAAGTTCCGAAAGTCTTGTTTTAGGTGAGGATTTCTGTCGTTTGTATTCCATGCCAGTCTTACATGTAACGAAACTTGCAACTGGTCAAATTGTTTGTTCAAATCAAACAAATAATCAACCACTGAACAATTTCCCGGTACTGTTATAGCAGCAACATTGTTACACTTGATACACAGATACAGTGTAATATTCACAGCCTGTTTTCATTTAATAACACGTTCAAAAGCTAAATGAAATCATCTTTAAGTGTTTACAATGTATGCAGGTTTAGTCCTTGTTACACAAATACTGTAAATCAAATAGATACGTCATTGAGTCTGAATTTCAAGACGCTTAGCGTGATCCAAAATCCATTCATGAAACTCGATTTCTCAAAAGTACATAGGAAAAGAGGGAAAACAACAATGCATCCGTCCCCCATTACAAGAGTGCCAATGGTTTGAAATATTGTTGTTTTTGGGTATTCTCGTCTTGACACAGGATATCATTGGAGACTGATTTTAGCCGGCCTGATGGAGCACTGCCACGTATCGATCTGCATCATAATGCCTTTTTCCCGATATCAGGTATTGGGTACATACATCTCATTAATAGCAGGTCATCGGAGATTTTGTTGGTGTTTTGGTTTGTTGCTAGATGGGGCTGTAGATGCTGGTGAGACGACGGATGCTGGTCAGAGTACGAATCTGATCCATAGACTCTTAGTCTAAAGGTAAACATGCATCATGTTATATAACTCAACAGAAAACTGGATGTTGGGGGTCATTTGTACAAAATGTCAAGTGATGGATGTGTGTCACGGGGGTCATCTGGCTGTTGGGGGTCATTTGTACAAAATGTCAAGGGATGGATATGTGTCACGGTGTTGTCTAAATCAAATATTTTTCACACCCCCTTTTTTCTGAACTTTATATTCATTTAGTAAATGGTATTGTTATTAGATCAATAATTAATTAGTTATCTTAGACCTCTTATTGTTGTTTCATACACAAGTATGTAACATCTATAGTATAAGAAATTACACCGTCGCCTTTTCTTAAGGAAGTAATATTTTGTCTATAACTCTTATTCCAACAATTCTAAACTATTTTCAACAAGTCATCTTTAATTAGTGTCTCTTTATTAGATTACTACAACTTCTACGTCTTGTACGCTTGGCGTGACGTTGTTGGCGTAGCACCAAATCATTTTTTGTCTGTGACAATCTTTACTAGTATAGCCCATAACTGTAAAAATATTCATTGTCCCTTAATTTTGTCCTTAAGTTCAGTTTAGACACCTATTTTTTCCCGAATCAAGAAACAAAAAAAAAAAAAAACGTATTAAAAGAAGTATAGAAATACCAAATTATTTGTATCATCATTCACACCAAAACATCCACAGAAAGTCAACTCATCCACAGGAAGTCAACTCATTAACGTGAATTCCACACATCCACAGGAAGTCAACACATCCACAGAAAGTCAACTCATCCAAAGGAAGTCAACTCATCAACGTGAATTCCACACATCCACAGGAAGTCAACTCATCCACAGGAAGTCAACTCATCAACGTGAATTCCACACATCCACAGGAAGTCAATACATCCACAGGAAGTCAACTCATCAACGGGAAGTCAACACATCTACAGGAAGTTAGCTCATCCACAGGAAGTCATCTGATAAACGGGTAGTCTATTTATCCATGGGAAGTCAACATACCAACAGTCAACTCATCCACAAAAAGTCAAATCATCAACAGGAAGTAACTCATCCTTATGAAGTCAATACATCCACCGGAAGTCAACTTTACAACAGGAAGTCAACACATCCACATAAAGTCAACTCATCAAAATGAAGTCAACTAATCCACATGAAGTCAACTCATCCATGGGAAGTCAACATATCCACGTGAAGTCAACTCATCCACGTGAAGTCAACTAATCCATGGGAAGTCAACACATCCACGTGAAGTCAACACATTCACGTGAAGTCAACTTATCCACGAGAAGTCAACTCATCCATGGCAAGTCGACACATCAACATGAAGTCAACAGATCTATCAGATTGTATGGATTACAAACATTTTTACTACAACAACTCATTTTAAGAAACTCATTTTTTTGCAGGCATCTCATTCAGTGGCGTGACACACGGGAGGGCACGCTAGGGTGTTTCGATAGTATTGAATAAGGAAAATGAGCGTTGGTCGAATCCATGTCGTTAATCGGCGTAGCACTATATTTCGGTATCGAAAATCGAAATCCGAGGCATCCAGAAATATGGTTCGGGAGTGTGAATAAAAGTGGTTTATTGTGAGATTCCCTAACATGAGACATAATTTCAGACCAGGTAACGTGCTGTATAGCTTTAATTCACATTGCTCGTCAATAGGGTTTTCAGCCAATGGGAGCTAAACAAAGAGTTGTTTTTTTTCCTTTTTGCTTATGCAGTTTGTCAACTGCTCTTGTTCTATAACCAAGCCATAGGGAATGCCATACCAACTGTACCGCTACTGCTCTTGTTCTATAACCAAGCAATAGGGAATGCCATACCAACTGTACCGCTACTGCTCTTGTTCTATAACCAAGCCATAGGGAATGTTATACCAACTGTACCGCTACTGCTCTTGTTCTATAACCAAGCCATAGGGAATGTTATACCAACTGTACCGCTACTGCTCTTGCTCTATAACCAAGCCATAGGGAATGTTATACCAACTGTACCGCTACTGCTCTTGCTCTATAACCAAGCCATAGGGAATGCCATACCAACAGTACCGCTACTGCTCTTGTTCTATAACCAAGCCATAGGGAATGTTATACCAACTGTACCGCTACTGCTCTTGTTCTATAACCAAGCCATAGGGAATGTTATACCAACTGTACCGCTACTGCTCTTTACGTCATTATGGTTGATTAATGGACTAGTTACCACATCCCGAACAAATAATTAACAATGATTTAATTTATTCAAAATGGCGACTGGGAGTTCGCGTAGAAGAAGGGGTTTACATTTCTAGAAACGTCATTTTGAGTAGAGGTAATGGCAGACGTGTAACATTAGAGATACTGAAATGTTGTGTCACTCTTGTAAAATCCATGAAATATTGTGTAACTACTGTTAAGTCCATGAAATATTGTTACTATGGTAATGTCCATGAAGTATTATGTCACCCTAAAATTCATACGTCTCATAATTGTTTTTATTGCAATGTTTATTGTTACGATGCCATTGTATCTTCTTCCAATTGTGTTTCTCATTTTAATTAGCATATCTTAAACTCTTCAGGATGTGTTGTCGCTTCTTTCACAATTTGACCAGATTGTTTCATCGACACAACTTTTGCTGTTGTTGTTCTAAAGTTTCTTGAATTGGTTGGTCTGCATATGTCGTTATGTCTAGTAAACACTTCACAACGATCATGATTTAACCATAGGTTTAGTCCATTCAATGTTAAAAATCGGCACTAAATGGAGCCCTGGGGTACATCACATGTACTATTTAAGTTGACTTGTTAAATTAAATTACTATGACGTATTGTGAGGACAACTGCTTAACATTTGCATAAAATCAATATTTTGATAAAGATGATGTAAGAAAAGTTTACGTGGAAAAATGTCATTTAGCCAATCATAAACCTTTTTGTAGCTTATTAGAAAAAAAAAATCCTACTGCCTATGAAGTCTGATTGGATAGCATTTATCCACTTATCGTTCGTCTTAGTTAGAGCTCTGCCACGTGAAGGATTCTTCCTGAAGCAACAGCGGCTAGTTAGAGCTCTGCCACGTGAAGGATTCTTCCTGAAGCAACAGCGGCTACCACGTATTACCTTATTAAATTCTAACTAAAGTATACATGCATATTGATTTATATAACTGATGTAACGTTGTATGATCATTGCAAGCCATCACATGCCGAAAGCGGTGATATAGATCACGTGACATAGTGAAATGATAGGAAAGAACCGTAAAAGATTGCGGGCATTTTCCACATAGCATAGGTTTGAAATCAGTTTTCATTTTGTGAGTAGAATAGTCATTTTTAGGACAGTGTTGACAGCATTTATGCCATGAAGTTTAGAACGACTAACAATCACCCCCATCCCCCAGCAACCAAACAGCCAAGAATCTTATGATAAATTATTCGAACGATTTCCATCCCATGTTCAAAGGCGACATTGTTGTTTTCCTTGAATGCCCGAACTTAAGCTTGTGGAAATGCCAATGCTCCAGTGTTAACTCTGATTGCAGCAATTTCTTGATTGTCTTGTGAAACGATTTGAGAGTCTTCTCAATTAACTTCTTCGTGTCATTATTCTTTAGCTAACTTGAAAGCCAACTGAGCGATCAACTGTGAGAATTTAAAAAAAATATATATTTAAAGTCTTTTTTTATTAATTTGGATAAATCACAATGCGTCAGAAAGTTTTAACATAGGACTCTTCCTTTAAAGAATATTGATGTTAGCATTCTTTTTCTTTGCAATGTTTCAATTGTGTAAAGCCTCGTTTTAAAAATGTCTCCGACAACCGTTAACAGTTCAAGCACATTTTCTCCCGACTTTGATTGTGGTATTAATTAATGTAGTCAAAATAAGCACAGCTCATATCACTTGTAATGCTTTGTCTTTGTTTTAAACTTGCAGTAGCATGGAAATATAGGCACATGCAATCAATGACAAAATGTATCATATTTCTAATTGATATATATTATGGATACAAATATATTTTTAACGTAATCATTTACGCTATGCAATTAATAATGTATCAACAAAATTTGGTTAATGACGTCATAGTTAGTATTTAAAAGTAAATTTCACAGAATAGACAGGACACGTATCCTAAAATATTGTGGACTCTATGGGCCAAATTGATTCTAGCAACTATTCTTCTGATGAATTGAAAGAAGATATAAAGTTGTCATCTCCCTTAAGTATTCTAATGATGTTCTAGAGCAGAAAGTCAAAGATGACTTATTCCCACATAGAGAGTCGGCGACAACCTTTGAGTAGAGTGCATCATGTCAAGGATGCCATGTTATGTTAAAGAAACGGGCGGGATACCCAGACTGCCGACCATTGCACTGGTACAAATCAATATTTGCTACATTACTCTCATCCCCAAACAGCTGGGGAATAATGATGAAAAATGCGAACATCTCGTGTGGGAGAGAGAGGGGATGTTTATTACTTTTTACAATATGAAAAAAAAAAACCAACAATTAACGAACGTAAAATAAATCCAGGTCGGAACTAATAAAACGGGGCGGAAATGTGGGAGCACACAAGGAAACGAATTATTTAACAAATGACCAGACGTCTACAACTTAACAAACAAGTTACAAAGGCCCATGAAGTTCTATGCTCTTCATTCTGTCAACAAACATTTCGGGGTGTTCATTTTATTATATTAACAATATATTTATAAAGAGAGATGTACAGAAAAATATAACAAAATCTGCTGGTGTATAATATATATTTTAAAAAAAAAATACATTATTTATACACTAAAATACTTGTTACAAGATAAAGTTAGTATCATTAATTTATGGAAAGCTACAGATTTCGACTTGCTTATATTTCTTGTTTTACACGCCACTGATGGCTCCAGCAGCCTGGTAAAAAACTCAAAACTGATGAAAAGAAATTAAAGATCCAAGGGAGGTTAGTAAATAAATATAATGGCGAGGAATACAACACTTGTTTTTTCCCTTTACATATCTACTTCCTTAATAAATAATGACATACAAGTCATTTGTAAAAAAAAAATATTTTAAAAAAAGAGATTTAGTTTTAATGCCGGAGTCATCGAATGAATATATGCATCTTGGTTAAAATTTTATGTTATAAGAGAAGCGTTTGTTTCAGCTCAAAATAAATTCTAACTAACTGAAATCTTACTCTGCAACACAAGCTACATATACAACTCTAGAAAGTACAAATCCAACACTAAAAATCCAACTCCATCAAGTGCAAATTCAACGCTATCAAGAACAAATGCAACTCTATCAAGAACAAATGCAACTCTTTCAAGTACAAATCCAAATATATCACGTACAAACCAAAATATATCAAGTACAAGTCCAACTCCATCAAGTACAAGTCCAATTCTAGAAAGTACATATCCAACTCTAATAATCCAAATATACATCGGCAGTCTCCTTAAAAACACATTAAAAACGCTAAAGTCCATTTTATTTAGTAAAGGGCCCTAAATCCGTCATTTGCTTTGCCACAACTAACATCGAGGATACAAAAACGGGTTAAGGAGGTCACAGCCCCCGGGGGATGGAGGAAGACCACTGTCGGGACGAGCGACAAGAAATGAAATCTAAGACCCGAAGGCGGTCACACAGTTCTGGTGATAGTCAAATGAATGTGTCGTTGAATTATCAATATTTGTAGTAGAAGGGGATATCCGTCATCCAGTAATGTGGATAATCAATTATTTATAGCAGACGAAGGGGATATATGGTCTTCCAAAGCTGCGGATAACCAATGTGTATAGTAGACGAAGGGGATATCCGTCATCCAGTACTGTGGATAATCAATATTTATAGCAGACGAAAGGGATATCTGGTCTTCCAAAGCTGTGGATAACCAGTGTTTATAGTAGAAGACGGGGATATCCGTCACCCAGTACTGGAGATAAATTGTCTTGAATAAACCGATATATTTTTCTTTACAAATTTAATAAAAAATAAATGTAATTTCGTCACATATTTGCATACTTGACACAAAATTGACTTCGTAATCAGCAGCCATGTTGCCACTTACTCATCAGTAGTACTTTCATTGAATCTATTTTTATCTATTCACCCCAAAAAAACAAGTTATCAATGTAATAAGTATAGAAAGGGGTTATCTGCCCCCCTCCCCCCCGTAGCAGGAATGTTATGTCCAAAATGAACCAATATTTTTTAACTTATCAACATTACATAATAGAAGACATCTTAGGATACCTTGACTATCCCACTGCTCATCAAAGGGGCGACGCTGACTATCACACCGCTCATCCATGGGGCGACGAATTGAGGCGCAACAAACTTGTAATTTTAATAACGCTGGCCAGGAGTGAGCTCCCCGGGGGGGACGGAGAGAGGGACACATCTCAAGGACAATGACTTTTGGTGTATCGTGTGACAGGGCCGTGTTTTATGACTTGGGAAGCATACACGTGAATGAACGCGGCAACACCAAGGATGGATGACGTCAATCGCTCAGTCGAGATATCTGAATGCTTCCTTCATTTTGATGCACTTTAATCTACTGCTTCAAGGGTGATCACTCTTGATCTCCTGGTGGAAGTACAGGGCAGACATGCTAACTATCAGCACTAGATTTGTATATTATAGAAAACAGTTTTAAAATCAAGAATTTTTCTCATTGATAAATTTGATTTTATAATAATTATTTTAACACAAACATTTTTGGGGCTGCTGATTTTTATTTTCATAAAACTACTTTAATCCAACCACAAATGGGTTTTGGATTTTTATTATTATTTTTTAAATCTGAATAAAAACAAAATCACTAATCAAATACTTTCTCTGGAAATGTATTGTGCAGTGCCGTAGTTGAAAATGATTTTATCTGAAGATGCGACTAACAATCGATAGGTCCTCTTACTTCATTCGTCTTAATGTTAATTTCTAAAAAGAAACAAATACAATGTGCAGAAAGTTTGGCTAATTAATATATATATATATTAACATTGACGTAACGTATTTGATATTTAAAAAAATGTCATTTAATAAGTAATATAATGATTTTTTTTTAAAATTCACAATTCTCTTAATCAACACCAACACTAGAGCCAATATATGAATCAAAACAAAAGCCTACTTTGAATCTAGACCAACCAATTTTTAAATCAACACCAACACTAGAGCCAATATATGAATCAAAACAAAAGCCTACTTTGAATCTAGACCAACACATTTTTAAATCAACACCAACGCTAGAGCTAATTTATAAAGGAGAGAGAAGTTTAATCGGAGCAAATGCTTCAATTTCACGCCCATTAAAAAATGTTCGCATCCTTCGGGGGTTTCTCACGATTATCTCACATTAAACCTATTTTTTAAAGTGAACACAGAACGGTCCCATGAATAAATGAACGTCAACTGATGTGTTTCGATTGTTATTAAATAATATTTAATAATATAGTGTCCTAATGTTAATTTTACACTTTTATACTCCAAAAAATGACCTGCCACTGAGCTTTATATAGAGTCCTCCAAAGCACATCAGCCCCAGCAGCTTCCACTCCTGGTATGAACCTTCAAACGGGTCCGCCCCTGCAAGTCACCATCAACAAATATACTTTTCTAAAGTGTTTTTCAAAGCAGCGAGCTAAACGCTTCTAATGTATCGTTTAAATCACCACACACTTGGGTTGCCCTGGTATCGATCCCTCATATTCCCCTGGATTCACGTTCACTTAACGTTTCGATGGTTCATTAAAGATATCGATATTCTATTGAAAAGTTGGCGTACTATGAACTATTATAAACTTTTTGCCCGCCCTCCACAGTGCTGATTTATCAAGTTGTATGCATGACTTTTGTTGAATTCAATATTCATTTCTTTGTCTTGCAACACTAACACTTACAACACTAACTCTTGCAACACTAACTCTTACAACACTAACTCTTGCAACACTAACTCTTACAACACTAACTCTTGCAACATCAACTCTTACAACACTAACACTTACAACACTAACTCTTGCAACACTAACTCTTGCAACACTGACTCTTGCAACATCAACTCTTACAACACTAACACTTACAACACTAACACTTACAACACTAACACTTACAACACTAACACTTACAACACTAACACTTACAACACTAACTCTTGCAACACTAACTCTTGCAACACTAACTCTTACAACACTAACTCTTACAACATCAACGCTTACAACACTAACTGTTACAACACTAACTCTTTCGACACTAAATATTTCGACACAAACTCTTACAACACTAACTCTTACAACACTAACTCTTACAATTCTAACTCTTACACTAATTCTTACAACACTTACTCGTACAACAATAACTCTTACAACACGAACTCTTACAACTCTAACGTTACAACAAAAATACTTCAGCTGAGTAACAATTTGCTTTTTAAAAAAGCATCCAAACTAGATTGAACTTGGGAATGCAGACAATTTTTTTGTAGAATCTGTTTCAGACACGACATCTTAAAGACATCTTATCCACTCAACGAGTGACAAGTAAAAAGCCTGTTGGACTGCAGTACCATTAGCAGCAGATTTTTTAGCGTAGTACATACCATGGCGTGAAATAAAAATCAGTTTTAAAAAAAAAAAACTGCCAAAACACCCCCGTACATGTGCAGACTATGAAAATTATTTAAAGATGTTGTCTGTTGGGAGTAGTACCGTGAAAGGCCAGATGAGGCTCTGGTGAATGAGAATCCCATTTGATTAGGACCATTGGTAGGGAGGGTGATATCATAAAAGTCCAGATGGATTATAAGGCTCTGGTGAATTAGAATCCCATTTGATTAGGACCATTGGTAGGGAGGGTGATATCATAAAAGTCCAGATGGGTTATACGGCTCTGGTGAATTAGAATCCCATTTGATTAGGACCATTGGTAGGGAGGTGATATCATAAAAGTCCAGATGGGTTATAAGGCTCTGGTGAATTAGAATCCCATTTGATTAGGACCATTGGTAGGGAGGTGATATCATAAAAGTCCAGATGGGTTATAAGGCTCGGATGAATGAGAATCCCATTTGATTAGGACCATTGGTAGGGAGGGTGATATCATAAAAATCCAGATGGGTTATAAGGCTCTGGTGAATTAGAATCCCATTTGATTAGGACCATTGGTAGGGAGGGTGATATCATAAAAGTCCAGATGGGTTATAAGGCTCTGGTGAATTAGAATCCCATTTGATTAGGACCATTGGTAGGGAGGGTGATATCATAAAAGTCCAGATGGAGGATGGGCTTTGGTGAATGAGAATCCCGTATGATCAGGCCCCATGTTTTGAAAGTGAAGGCTCTATTTGTTCGGCAATTTACTTGAGATTTTGGAATAACTGGACAAATCCCCCCCCCCCCAAAAAAAAAAAAAAAAACGAAAAGAGATTGCATCTATTGTGTTGAAGATGAACTGCCCAATAAGGTTAAAGGCCGTTGAATGAGTTGGAATCTTGTGGGTTGGGGGGGGGAGGCTTGGGCTGGAAAATCTGCTGGGATCAGATTGAGGCAGCTGTTAGGGCTGCTCAGATTAGGCAAGAGAGAGAGAGAGAGAGGGGGGGGGGGACAGAGAGAGAGAGAGAGAAAAGAGAGAGAGAGAGAAAAGAGAGAACGAGAGAGTGTAAAAAAGTATATCCATATCATGCAGAAGTGGTGGGGAGAGAGTGCCTCCGTATGGGAGGTTAAGATGACATGAGTTTGGATCCAATCAAAAAGTGAAGCGTATAAGAATTGTAGATACGTGAAGTGGTCTGCATTTAATTGTCCTTTGTCTTTATACTCTGTAAGTAATCCGCCGAGAATGAGAAATAGCTTTTAGGAGCCATGAATACGTTCTAAAAGACAACGTCTTAGCTCAATTAAACTATTTCAGTGCATACACCTTTATGATATGATTACGATCTAATTTTTTTTTAAGAACAGACATCAAGAACCAAAATGGGGATCCATAAGGCTAATTGTGATTTTAGAAGTTATATTGAGGTTTTCATCTTATTTTTTAAAAAACTACCCAAAAAATTTTTTTTTTTTTAAATTAAAAAAATACTGAATTATCCACAGTAATGTCTGCTCCGAATGATAGTTGTCAAAAAATTGTCAACAATTGTCAACGAAAAATTCACCAACAAGGAGAAGCAGAATAAATGGCCGGATGTAATTAGAGAACATTGAAATAGCCATAACGTTATTTTAATTTAAAAAAATTCACAGACATTGAAGACAGCTATCAGATCCACAATGAATTCCGTCGTATGCCTACTATCAGATCCACAATGAATTCCGTCGTATGCCTACTATCAGATCCACAATGAATTCAGTCGCAGGCCTACTATCAGATCCACAATGAATTCAGTCGTAGGCCTACTATCAGATCCACAATGAATTCAGTCGTAGGCCTACTATCAGATCCACAATGAATTCAGTCGTAGGCCTACTATCAGATCCACAATGAATTCAGTCGTAGGCCTACTATCAGATCCACAATGAATTCAGTCGTAGGCCTACTATCAGATCCACAATGAATTCAGTCGCAGGCCTACTATCAGGTCCACAATGAATTCAGTCGCAGGCCTACTATCAGATCCCCAATGAGTTCAGTCGTAGGCCTACTATCAGATCCACACTGAATTCAGTCGCAGGCCTAATATCAGATCCACAATGAATTCAGTCGTAGGCCTACAATCAGGTCCACAATGAATTCAGTCGTAGGCCTACTATCATATCCACAATGAATTCAGTCGTATGCCTACTATCAGATCCACAATGAATTCAGTCGCAGGCCTACTATCAGATCCACAATGAATTCAGTCGTAAGCCTACTATCAGATCCACAATGAATTCAGTCGTAGGCCTACTATCAGATCCACAATGACGAAATAAGCACATTTTAGATATATAACAACGAAATAAAACTATTATATTCACGAGGCATTCTATCGGTTCGAGAGTGCAATTTTTAAAATTCTGATGACAATTTGATTGGGACATTGAGTCGTGTTCTTGGTCCTTCAAATACATAGGAGTGGTTTCTGCATTTGGATAAGGGATGCTTTAAAATGACGTCAAGGCGCATAGATTATTGATAGATGATGGGGGCAGGATTGGGTTGGATAAGACTGAAAGTTGAAACTAGAAAGGCCCCATTTAAACGGGGCTGAAAACGTGACAAATTAACTTGCCAAAAACACTGGGAGGGAGAGGGCTGGCTGCTGGTGGGTGGGAGGGGCGAGAGTATGCTGCCCTGGACCCGGTCGATGTGAGGAGGAAACTGTATTTTATAGAATTAAATGTCGTTAACCTTGAAATATGTAACATGTCATGCGGTTATGTATTTAATCTTGGGATAGGTTGTATGTATGAATAGGTTGTATGCATGTATGAATGTATCTGTTTCTTTTGTTTTCTATGATTTTTTTTAAAACAAAGAATTGAAGTGGTGGGGATATTATGACAGATTTACACACAAGAATGCGAACGCCCATGGTAAAGTTACGGAAGGTACAGCTACATTTACATTGATTTGATCTACAAGTCTCATCGGCGTTGTTCTGGAATCTCTTAATCATAAATTTTAGCATCTTTCCTTGCTCTCTGTCAAAAGGATGATGACTTGCTAACAAGCATTAATCTTTTACCATAACGTTTGACCGACATACGATACAATGAACAGAAGACTTTGGGTTTCAACTATGAGTTGTATATAGTCTCTTTATGGTTTTTTATGTCAATGTGTTAACGCGCCTTACAATAGTATTTCAAGGACTTTAAAATATATTTTAATATTTCTGTACATTTAAACCAGCGGTTCTCAACCTGTGGGTCGCGACCCTTTCTGGGGGTCGAACGACCCTTACACAGGGCTCGCCTAAGACCATCGGAAAACACAACATATTTATAAAGTAGTAACCAAAATATTGTTTTGGCGGCTGGGGTAACCACAACATGAGGAATTGTATTAAAGGGTCACTGCATTGCGAAGGTTGAGAGCCGCTGATTGATTTCAACATACAGAGAGTTAAATAACATGATCGCATGAAGATTTTTTTAACTGTATGGATGGACCTTCTTCTTCTATATTTTGAGGGCCCCCGATGAATGCATTGATCATTCTGGTGTATTCTCAAAACTTTTATAAACATTGTGTCTCTAGATCAACGATATAAAGCTGAGCTCTTACCTGTAGCTCTTCCTTAGACCGACCCCCACAAAGATCCTGGGCGGAAAGAGCAGCTGATTGGGACGTTTGCTGGCCATCATGTGTGCGTCCCCTGAGCTGAAGTGTCGACGGAAGTGCTTCCAGGGCGGTCTGTCATTCAGGCCAGGGTAGCTTTGACAGCTGAGCGGTGGCAGCACGGGCGACTCCTGGAGGTACGAATTAGATCAAGTGATAAATTATCAGCCAACAAATAATGATGGAAATGGTTAAATTGCAGATGTCAAATAAGCGAGCCCAATTACACTTCTCCGAAACATTTTATCTACAACATATCAATATGTATGATCTTATATGGAGGGGATGGGGGGAAAGAAAACATATGTTTGAAAAGATCAAAGCGTTAGTGAACATCGAATACAAATAGAAATGAATCGCTTGTTTAAATTAAAGTAAGTCAATGATAATCTGACTAATTTGATGGAGTGGTGCCAGCACCTTCAGATTCTTATAAGCCTCAGTTCACACAATTAAATTTTAGATCATGCATGGGATGCGATTTTTGTATGAAGCCTTGTCACAACTTTCAAATTACTATTTAATAAAATTCCCCTTGTTTTGTAAAAAAAAAAAAAAAAGGAAAAAAAAAAAGAAAAAAAGAAAAAGAAAGAAGAAAAAAAACAAAAAAAAAAACACACACACAAATTGTGCCTTCATACAAAACTGTGACGCGGAATTTGAAGCTAATTTGATCGTGTGAACTGAAGCTAATTCTATATTAAGCGTTGTGCATGTTTACTATATTAGGTCAGTGAATAGATCGTTCTAGAAACAACGTCTTAATAACTTAAAAGGCAAGAAAAAAACATATTTAAAAAAAAATAATAATAAAACCTCATTTACAGCTAGGCTAGGCGACCATTTCATCCAAAAGTTAATATGGGTGAGGGGGGGGGTGGGGGTCAATTTCTTGGCGTTCAAACCCATCGAGGTGGAAATTTAGGTGGCGAGTTAGGTGTTGAGCTAGGTGGCAAGTTAGATGGCAAGTTAGGTGGCAAATTAGGTGGCAAGTTAGGTGGCAAGTTAGGTGGCAAGTTAGGTGATGAGTTAGGTGGCAAGTTGGTTGGCAAGTTAGGTGGCAAGTTAGGTGGCGAGTTAGGTGATGAGTTAGGTGGCAAGTTATGTGGCAAGTTAGGTGGTGAGATAGGTGGCAAGTTAGGTGGCGAGTTAGGTGGCGAGGTAGGTGAAGAGATAGGTGGCAAGTTAGGTGGCAAAGTTAGGTGGTAAGTTAGGTGGTGAGGTAGGGGGCAGGTTAGCTGGCGACTTAGGTGACTAAGGTGGCGAGGTAGGGGACAGGTTAGCTGGCGACTTAGGTGGCGACGTAGGGGGCGAGTTAGGTGGCGACTTAGGTGGCGAGGTAGGGGCAGGTTAGCTGGTGACAGGTGGCGAGGTAGGGGGCAGGTTACCTGGCGATTTAGGTGGCGAGGTAGGGGGCGAGTTAGGTGGCGACTTAGGTGGCGAGGTAGGTGGCGACTTAGGTGGCGAGGTAGGGGCAGGTTAGCTGGCGACTTAGGTGGCGAGGTAGGGGGCAGGTCAGCTGGCTACTTAGGTGGCGAGGTAAGGGGCAGGCTAGGTGGCGAGGTAGGTGCGAGGTAGGGGGCGACGTAGTTGGCGAGGTAGGTGAAGAGTTAGGTGGCGACTTAGGTGGTGAGGTAGGGGGCGAGGTATGGGGCAGGTTAGCTGGCGGCACTAAAAAAAACGTTGACAAAATATTCTTGATTGGTGTTGAGACAACTAGAAATAGATTTTCATTGATGGAACATGGGGAATGATGTTGCAAGATGGCGATACCAAGATCCCCAATATACCTATTAATTAGGGTTACTTTGTTGTAGCTTTGAGTAAATAACTTTCTCTATCCATTTATGCCATATGAGTAATCGGCAAACTCATGAGTCAAAAGTGCCAAAAATCAACAGCAATATTTTACGTAATGTTACCTGTATGGAGAAATTAATCTTTTATTGAAGTATTTGGCACGTTCTAAAACAGTACACAACAAAAGACGATACCATCTGTTAAATACAATAACAAAGAAAAACCCTAACCCAAAGTAAGGCTAACTACAATTAATAAACTTTATTGAGTTAATAATGTATTACACAATCAAAAGGAAATACAACTAAAGCTAGTGACTTACAGTATAATGCTTGTCTTGTACCGATACAATGGTGTAAAAAGCTACAACGTAGTAAACAAATCTTTGTATCGTATAGCAAACATATCTCGTTATAAATGATTGCCAGTTTCCATGACATTTCTCGAACGTGTTACATACTGTGTTCATTTCCGTAATTTTTAAAGTTTTTTTCTACAGAATTCTAAGGATACAGACTATTAATTTTATTTGGTTGTAAACAAGGTCAAGAGAGACTACTTTTAGCTAGCCACACCCTAAATGCGGTTCCGGGCTTGGGGTCAGCTAGAGTTCATTCACGGGGAAAGATGACGTAAACACGTCCTACATAAAAAAGGGACGATTTAAAAAAAAATGTTGAGAACCGAATTTCTTTTCAATAATCTATCAAGAGCCATGTTTTTCGAAGTCAAACCCGATTTGTGGTCGCCTTACCGTGCCGCACTAAGGCTACTAAAGAGCCGCATGATTTGCCGACCACTGCCCTATAACATTCTTAAGTGGTGTGCTATAAGATTTTTCCACCAAATGTTTGGATATAAGATTCTCTACTGAAAGATGGGCTCTACCATTTCCCACAAAATGACCAGTCAAAACAGTTGTCGTCAAATGGAAGAAACCTTTGGAAATGTTTACTTTGAATATCCCAGACGAAAACGGTTAATGGCGCCTACAAAATAGAGAGGAGAAACTATCCCCACATCTCTGACCCTCCAAACGAATCCAAGACTTAATTTGAAACGTGTTATCCCATATAGAAACCAACCGTTCCCCAGCTCCTTCTCACGGACAATACTAACCAACCGTTCCCCAGCTCTTTCTAACGGACAATTCTAACCAGCCGTTCCCCATCTCATTCTCACAGACAATACTAACCAACCGTTCCCCATCACTTCTCACGGACAATACTAACCAGCCGTTCCCCATCACCTTCTCACAGACAATTCTAACCAACCGTTCCCCATCACCTTCTCACGGACAATACTAACCAGCCGTTCCCCATCACTTCTCAAAGACAATACTAACCAACCGTTCCCCATCTCCTTCTCACAGACAATTCTAACCAGCCGTTCCCCATCTCGTTCTCACAGACAATTCTAACCAGCCGTTCCCCATCTCCTTCTCACAGACAATTCTAACCAGCCGTTCCCCATCTCCTTCTCACAGACAATTCTAACCAGCCGTTCCCATCACCTTCTCACAGACAATTCTAACCAGCCGTTCCCCATCTCCTTCTCACAGACAATTCTAACCAGCCGTTCCCCATCACCTTCTCACAGACAATTCTAACCAGCCGTTCCCCATCTCCTTCTCACAGACAATTCTAACCAGCCGTTCCCCATCACCTTCTCACAGACAATACTAAACAGCCAGAAGTGAATTCACTACGGTCTTATGTCGTGTTTACAGCTAAACTAAAACTCATTCAAAAGTGGCGAACTGTGCAAGGGGTCAACAATATATATATATATATTTTTTTAGCTCTTACGTTTCGAGCGCTGTACGACTTTTTAAAAAAGAAAACGACACAAAATTTATGAAACATCCTGGGCTCTTTAGTAGTTTGTACATAATTTGTATTATCTATTTTTATGTCTCTTTTTACATCTATGTAAAAGTTTGTACAAAAAGCCAAGAAGTGCTCATATATAGTGTACAAAATTCGTTTTAATATATTTTACAAATTAAAATCGCGTTAAGCATAATTTATTTTGAACCAGCAATACAAAAGTAAAAACAAAGGTTCTCAGGGGAACAAGCAGACAACGTTGTAACGCCGCCCACGATTCTAAGAGAACATCGACCAAATTTAGTTTCACAAGGCAATCAGGGGGGCCGGGCCATGCATTGTGTGCCCCGTAATTGGATTTACATGCCAAGATATTCCCGGCTTGGCTGGGTCTAGTTAAGGCAATAGTGCGGTTAGGCAGTAATCTGATGACGGTGAGCCGTCCAACTGTGGGATGGCACGACAGACTTGAAAGTAGGGACATGTCTTACGGGGTTGGAAGTCACGCTGTTAAACTCAACGTCTTGGGGGTAGCTACGATTTCTGGTCTTATGATTGCTGGTTTGGTAGTTAAGGGGTTAATTGATTGGTGGTTTGGTAGTTAAGGGGTTAATTGATAGGTGGTTTGGTAGTTAAGAGGGTAATTGATAGGTGGTTTGGTAGTTAAGGGGTTAATTGATAGGTGGTTTGGTAGTTAATGGGTTAATTGATTGGTGGTTTGGTAGTTAAGGGGTTAATTGATTGGTGGTTTGGTAGTTAAGGGGTTAATTGATAGGTGGTTTGGGAGTTAAGGGTTTAATTGATAGGTGGTTTGGGAGTTTTTGGTTTAAACGTGTGTAACATAGTTTTAACATAGTTTGTAACACAGTTTCTAACATTCAGTCTATAATCTTCGTCCTGCCTCTTTCTTTTTTTCTCGTTGAACTCTCCCCCTCTTTCTTTCTCCCCCTCTCTCTCTTTCCCTATCTTTCTCTCGCTCTCTCTTTCTCCCTGTCATATGCATATTTTATAAAATAAATTTAACTATTCATTAATATCTCACCATGTTTTAAAGAAAGCATAATTTGCTTGTTACTATGTACACATAATTCACATTACATAATGTAATACAGCCAACTGATTTGTTTTCTTGCATCTCTTTTGCAGTTCTACAGTGGTGTATTAGACTTTATGGTCAATGTAACACAGATGTAACCCAGTGCTTTATTGGAAAACAAATGTTCAGACACGTCGTTATGGAAACTAATAAAAGCCTTCTATAACAGCCCATTTACAACTTTGGATAACATCTCATCAGACAGCTTTCGACAACATCTCATGTAATAGCTCCCGGTAACACCTCCTTTAACAACTTTGTATAACATCTTATTTAACAGCTTTTGATAACATCTTATCTAACACAGCTCATTTACAACTTTTTTTATGACAGATCTTTATAGAATATCATGTTAAAAGCTTGTTGTCCGGTGTCAGAATAACATATTTCTTTTCAAAGCTGTCATTATTATAGCACATTGTTACATTGACTGACAGATTAATTATGTTATATTTTACACACACACACAAAAAACTTAAATTTTTAAAAAACAGAATCAAGCGAGCCTATCTTTATGTTTCATCGGTTGTAGATAAATGCATTTCGTTTTCACTTCAATTCTTATATGAACGAGATTCACAGACAATTGAATTTCAGTCAAGTCATCACTTGATACAGTTCAGCCGTTGTCGGATAACTCGCCCCGCCCCCCCCCCCCCAAACACACACACTTTCTCTAAAACCATTACTGTTATTGCTTGAGTAATGGGAAGTGCCAGGCAGTTGATGTTCTGTAACACACTGATATCTTACGATGAAAGCCAAGAGAACCGAATTCCATTAAGCGAAGTAATACAGCATGGCAACACATAATCGAACCAAATCCTAATCAGACATGATCGACCTTGTTTATTCAGGGCCACTCGTGTCACAGTGTCATTGATTGGGCAGACACCTGCAGCTGTCAAGTCAGTGTCTTTGACTGGACAGACAATTGTTTCCATATATTACCTTCTCTAACTAATACATGTATCCACATATTACCTTATCTAAATGGAACATGTATCCATTTATAACCTTCTCTAACTGCAACATGTATCCATTTATAACCTTCTTTAACTGGAACATTTATAAATATATATTACCTTTTCTACCTGTAACATGTATCCATTTATTACCTTCTTTAACTTAAACATATATCCATTTATTACCTTCTCTAACTGGAACATGTATCCATGTATTACCTTATCTAATTTGAACATGTATCTATTTATTACCTTCCCTTACTGTAACATGTATCCATTTATTGCCTTCTCTAACTGGAACATGTATCCATATATTACCTCCCCTTATTGCAACATATCCCAATATATTGACCTCCTCGGGCTGGGTCACTAAGAAATCATAATCGCCTTTAGAGATGATTTCCGCCTCAGTGCATAAATGCAACTGTCACGACATTGGAGTCACGTTACAATTGTTGTCACTTTACAATTGGTGTCACGTTACAATCGGTGTTACGTAACATGTGGCGACACTTGCAGTGTGTTTCGTGTTACAATTGGTGTTACATTACAAATTGTGTCACGTTACAACCGTGTCACGTTACAATTGGTGTTACATTACAAATTGTGTCACGTTACAACCGTGTCACGTTACAATTGGTGTTACATTACAAATTGTGTCACGTTACAACCGTGTCACGTTACAATTGGTGTTACATTACAAATTGTGTCACGTTACAACCGTGTCACGTTACAATTGGTGTTACATTACAAATTGTGTCACGTTACAACCGTGTCACGTTACAATTGGTGTTATGCTGCAATATTTTTGATCGCCTTTCGTATTTGTTTCCGGAAAATTTCTAGTTTGAAAAGCAATACTCTTTCAGATATTTTCAAAAGGAGTATCGTACTAAACAGAAAATATGACTAAATACATAGTATAGTACTGAACAGAGTATAGTGCTACACATATTTTAGTCTACACATAATATTGTTCTGCTAAGAGTTGAATGTCACGCTAGAGCTCCAGTCCTAAACTATAAATCACACCACTCATTTAATTAAAATGTCAGCCCTCTTCCAGTAAGCAAGTTCATGACTAATAGTGGGGAAATAGCAAAGTTCCAATAATAAAAATGTAACTTTAAAAATACATTATCAACCAAAAGATAGTCTTTACCCAGTGGCGTAACTATGATTAGTTCCACCTGAGAGCTGGCCATGATTTCTGAGGCCCCCTTTCCACGAAAAAACCTCTGCAGTTGACCAAAATCACGACTCGGCAATATTTTTTTTTTTTTTTAAATTACCACCAGAGGCGGAACACCCACACCTACCTTCTGTCTACGCCAAAGACTTTAAATTAACATTGATTGAAATGGGAATAGTTGCACAGTTTACTTACCTACTAATACTTGCAATCTGCCTTGCTAGTGATAAATCTTATCATTTATTCAAGGGCCGGATGGATGTATGTGTGTGCTACAAAAGTGCTCAATTCAAGTTATTGTGAGGAGTGAAGCACAATGCACGGCTTAGCCTTAAAAGCCCCTAATATAAATGTATATTTACTTTACAAGATACATCATTAATTTGCATTGTATCATCGCTCAACTGAATTATTTGTTTAAAGTGAACTTTTGTAGAGCATTCATTCTAATCCATCTAACAATTATCAGGTTTAGATAAAAGCAATGATTTTGTGACTCCAATTTATTTAATGAAACTATGCATGTAGACTAATGCGTTTACCTCTGATCACCAGTGATTTCTTAGATTGGTTCTAAGTTGCTGCTTTTTGGATGTTATGGAGCTATGCTAATTGATTTAAACCGTTCTCGTAATATTAATGTAACAGTTCGTCTCTGTCGGACCATATACATTTATACAAACACATTAGAAAGTGTTAATAGCTTTCAAAATAAAAACAAATTACGTTCCGCTGCAGTTCAAAGAGATTACATTGCAATTTTAAAATGGTTTTAATTATTTTTAAATTTTCCATTTTGAAAAGTTGCTTTCTCTATCCAGAAGCAGGCGACTATATTGTAACGTTTGGACGTGGTGACAAGGCAACAAATTCTGTTTGCTGGTTTTAGTAATTTAGCAATACGGCTGGCGTTAGTAATTTGGTAATGCGGCTGGTTTTAGTAATACGGCTGGGTTTTAGTAATTTAGCAATACGGCTGGTTTTAGTAATACGGCTGGTTTTAGTAATGCGGCTGGTTTTAGTAATACGGCTGGTTTTAGTAATTTAGTAATACGGCTGTTGTTAGTAAAACGGCTGGTTTTAGTAATACGGCTGGTTTTAGTAATAAGGCTGGTTTTAGTAATACGGCTGGTTTTAGTAATACGGCTGGTTTTAGTAATACGGCTGGTTTTAGTAATTTAGTAATACGGCAGGTGTTAGTAAAACGGTTGGTTTTAGTAATACGGCTGGTTTTAGTAATAAGGCTGGTTTTAGTAATACGGCTGGTTTTAGTAATACGGCTAGTTTTAGTAATATGGCTGGTTTTAGTAATACGGCTGGTTTTAGTAATTTAGTAATACGGCTGGTTTTAGTAATACGGCTGGTTTTAGTAGTATGGTTGGATTTAGTAATACTGCTGGTTTTTATTAATACGGCTTCCCCGTACTCGAACACTATAGGACGGCACATTGCAATTTGTTTTAGATAATTAAACCAGGAAGATATTTTGGTATATCGTAATAAAATGTGTTTGAATAATAGACAAAAAGGTATAATACATTAAGTAAAGTTCCAGTCCAATACACAAGTTTGGAAACAGACGGTAACGTAAGTTATTTAAAGTTCTTGAAAATAAAATGGCATACGTTATAACACATTGAACAAAAAATAATGTTACTGGTAATGCTACAAAAAAGTGTGCCCCTTGTGTAAACATACTACGATAAGGTAACTCCGACATTGGTAACAGAATTTATCTTCGAACTACAAAATTTTTATTTTCTCAAATATTTTTTTAAAACCAATTACTTAGTTAACTTTGATAAAAGCAAATATTCATCCCTGTTGTTTTAGGTAATATACAATACATGTATACATTATGTACATTTAATTTATGATTTATTTTGTGTGCTTATGAAAACATTTGCTGAAACGTTTACAAATGCATTCTGTATGAGCATTATTAAAGCTGAACATTTATTGTTTTCATTTACATAAGTTGTTTGTGTCTAATCAATCCGTCATGAAAGAAAGATGACTGTTTAATTAGTAGAATTTCGGATAACTCAACATACCCCGTTGCCACTTATCCTTACCATTTAAAGCCATTGAGTGCAAGGTTTTATTAGTAGATGTTCCAAGGTGTAAATATAGTTAACTACAGACTATGAAAGTATACTGCATACTGACGTCACTTATTTAAATACAATGAGAGCAAGAAATATTCTAAACTACGTATAGCCCGCCAAACATTGGCGACAGCAATGTGTGCACTTTCCATTTACTAAAGTTACTTGACAAAACATGAACCCAAGTAATGCACTTTTAAGAATCTCACATTTTGCTACAACCCTTCCTGCAATGATACGTCAAGGGACACACATTTTATTCACGCCCGTGGACTATATCCATTTTCTGATGTCCCGACCATTTTTAGGCCGAATATGTATGATACCACAACTTTAAATTTCAACGATTTCAATTGCCAAAAAGAAAAGAAAATATTACGCAACAATCGTATTTGGGTTATTAAAAGAAATATGCATAGTTGTCGGGAATAACATTTTGCGTGCTATCTGGAAATGGAAGTAGAAACACCACAAGCAAAATATATTTATGATATACTGCTTGTCTGTGGTTTTTTTTTTTTTTTTTTTTTTTTTTTTTTGTCTTGAAGATTTCTTATGAAAATATTGTAAGAATATTTCAATAGTTATATGCTAATTATTCGTATTCAATTATCAACGCTGAACTCCCACAAAATCTCTTAATTCATAAATACTATTAAAAAATCAGAATACAGTGCTCAGAATGCTGTACTCAATTCTTGATATTCAATCCTGAAATTCTTTTCAAACAAGTCTCATTACTCGATCGTATTGAGTCATTATTCAACATTCAATACTGAATACTCATAGCTGTATTATCTATAGTCGATACACAATTATCAGAATTCGTTATTTGGCATTCGAGACTGAATGCTCGGCGCTAAATACTCGATTCTTTCATTGAGTTTTAATTTCCGACTACTGCTTGAGGCCAGGGCCATGTTACGCCACGTCATTATAATGGTAGTGTATGTGGGACTTGTCTGAAGGGCCAGGTTTCTATTCCACAAATATTTCTTCATCGCCCTACAGACGTGAATAAACCGTATCGAACGATGTGTGGATGTACAGTTTCAGAAATCGTTGTTACTCGTTAACTGCATCTGTGTCATCCGTAGGTGCTCAGAGAAGAAAGTCAATATTTGGTTCATGAAAAATAAGCTGGGTCGGATTGGCTAAGTGGATGACCCTACTCTAAGTGGATGACCCTAGGCTAAGTGGAGGACCCTAGGCTAAGTGGAGGCCCCTAGGCTAAGTGGAGGACCCTAGGCTAAGTGGAGGATCCTAGGCTAAGTGGAGGACCCTAGGCTAAGTGGAGGACGCTAGGCTAAGTGGAGGACCCTAGGCTAAGTAGAGGACCCTAGGCTAAGTGGAGGACCCTAGGCTAGCTAAATTGTTTAGTCTCCTTGCAATCCAACACCATCTCACCCCAACACAAAGAACAAATGATAAAGTATGTAAGCACTTGAACACAAGTTTTTTTAGGAGAATGCTAAATGTTTTATTTATATCTTGTATCAATTATTGTTAAACATCTACCTATTATAAGCCGGAACGTTTTCCTAAGAATAAGACTATAATGTCTACATGACAATGTAGCACTGAACAGGAAGCATCAAACAGTAGCATTATAGCTGGGTAGGTGCCGTTTGGGGCGGGCCCCATTTGCTGCCTCCACATTTCCCGAAAAAAAAAACCCTGCAGTTGGCTGAAAATGCCAAGCCCACAATATAAGGAATAGAAACGAAGCCCGCGACTAAACTTTCTCCGCTGCACACACCCTCCTACGCCACTGTTAAACAGTCCATAGACACCCTCCTACGCCACTGTTAAACAGTCCCTAAGACTACACCCAAAGCATTTGTTAAACAGTCCATAAGTCACTTTCCTAAACTACTGTTAAAAAGTCTTAAAGACACTTTTCTACCCCCACTGTTAAACAGTCCATAAGTCGCCTTCCCCATAGAAAAGGACAGAAGGTGAAGAAGAATACTAACATAGGTTTAAAGAAATATTTGAATAATCGTAAAACTATTGATGTTTTTTATCAAATTCTCTATTTTTTTTTAAAGAACCAGCGCTTAAATATCAAAATATTTTTTAAAATATAAAAATTTATTTAAAATCATTAACAAAAATGTATTTTTTATTTTTTTCATCTTTTTGAAAACCTTTTTTTTTTTTTTTACTTTAAGCGCATGAAGCCATAAATTATAATTGTGGCTGCTTCAATTTCGAGGCCCCTTTGCTGTAGGAGGTCATATACTTAAGCCTACTTAGCCTGTATGGACATCCGGCAATGTTGTTATGTCTTCACACATTTCTTTAACCTAATCCTCCTGCATTTTAATAAAATCCATTGTATAAATGCCCTTTGAGTTTTAATGGATTTTGCTTGAAATGATCTCAGGATTTTATACAATATGTTCGGGGCTTCACATTGATAATTAACTGATCAACATTCAATGTGCAGAGGCAAGTAATTTAAAAATAAAAGGTTTAGCTCTATAAAGTTAAAAAGTGGAATTTTTAAAAATACTGTTTTTTTGAAGGCTAGGTTTTGTGTGTTTAAAATATTAGGAAATACAAAATATTCCCCAAAACTTGGATATGTTTAGGAATGTTCAAACTTGGATATGTTAAGAATGTTTAAACTTGGATATGTTTAGGAATGTTCAATTGAAAATGTTTAGGAATATTCAAACTTGGATATGTTAAGAATGCTTCAACTTGGATATGTTTAGCAATGTTCAAATACGGATACGTATATAAATATTCAAACTCTGATATGTATACCAATGTTCTCAAATTAGCTCACTTTCGAAACCTTTAGTTATAGTTCTCCTATCTTCAAGGAAGCGCCAATATTCTGTGCTGTAAAAACCCAATAGCAACGCTCTAAAGCAGGAAATATTATTTCTAATCTTATCACGTCGACTGGGTTTACTGGAGTGAGCCACAAGAGCCAAACACAGACGACGATGGCTCAATAAAAATGAAAAAAAAAATGAAAAAAAATAACGACAACTCAAAAAAGAGAAACTGGAAAGAACTGAGACCGAATACAAAAAAAGTCCAGGTTCTAAAATCATCTTTCGCTTAATGAATATTGCTGGCGGAGAGATTATTGTAAAAGCCGAGCTGGAAGCAAGGGGAATGGTTGGTGTGTTTGGGGGGGGGGGGGGCAGAGGAAGACCTGGGGGATTGTCAGAAAAGGACAAGAATCTTGAGTTTATGAAAACAGAATGAAGAAAAGGGAAACAGATTTCAAGGATTGATGCCTGGATATATGGTCTGTGGTAATTTAGGAAATATCCTATCTAAAAATTTTGATGTACTGGGCGAACTCTGTCCAGTCTTAAAATACTAATATATATACATATATATATATATTTGTTTTTTATATTTATTTATTTTTTTTAACAAGAAAATGCAATATATTTCTTAGTTATGTGTGTATATACATTGTGAATTCACTTACATATTTTATCAAATGTATACACGATATGTTTTCTATTGAATAATGTTTGAGGCTAAAGCCTAATTTAGTGGCAAGATATCATGTGCTGAAATAATTTGTCAAATAATATGGATCTTCATTCAAAAATGAGGAATTGAAAACCCAATAAAATATATTGCCTTATACACTCACCCCCCCACTTCATAAAGGCACTGTTTTGACATCGTCAACGACTAAAGAAAAAATTCATTAAAATGTAAAATTAATTCGGAAAAGTATCTCAATACGAATATATAGTTGTTTACAGTGTTACAAATTCCTGTAAAATAGATAAATATAAACAAATATATTTTCCCCTCCTGTTATAACAATCGTGTATTACTGTTATGAGGGGGATTAAACAAAGTCGGAATTATGCTATTAACGGCTACAGTTAGCAGTCTATAAAATGGTTGCGTACTGACTACTTCTTCAGTTTGCATCCTTGTTGAGTACCTTTGCTAAGGAAGGGACAGGCATCAAGCTCGAGGGAAATGAATCTCTCAGACCGACTCCATTTACTAGCCCTCCAGCTAACAGGAGCCAATTAATGCTGGTTACAGACAGAACTGACTCGGCACGCGGAAATGGTAGGGGTTAAGTCTAATATCTGCTGGTAACGCAAAGGTTGGTCGCTAGCAAGTTACCTCCTGGTGTAATGTTTTATCGAGCTGTTGGAAGGGTAACTTGGGGACTACTTGTGTTTGACTTAAATGTCCATTCTTATCGTCCTTAGGTTTGCTTATAAATATCATTCAGTCCTTAGATTTACTGATAAGTATTATAAAGTCATAGATGTTAACTGGTAAGCTACACATTTTCTTTTATAATATCACAAGTATTTGAAGACGTCCCCGCCAAGATACAAACTTGAAAGATATCATTATAGACAATCTCAGATATCATTATAGATAATCTCTGATATCATTATAGACAATCTCTAACATCAGTATAGACAATCTCAGATATCATTATAGACAATCTCCATCATTATAGACAATCTCAGATATCATTAAAGACAATCGCAGATATCATTATAGACCATCTCTGATATCATTATAGACAATCTCAGATATTATTATAGACAACATCAGATAACACTATAGAAAATCTCAGATATCATGATAGACTGTCTCGGATATCATTGTAGATCATCTCAGATATCATTATAGACTATCTCAGATATCATTGTAGATAATCTCAGACATGGTATTACTAACATGGGTGTGTTTTTCTAGTCACTAGTTTACAGCGGTGTAGTTAAGGTGGGATAGAGTGGGACAGATGTCCTTGGGCACCAGACTAGTTACAGGGCGCCAAAATGTGCTTTCATGTTATTTTATTGATGAAAATAATGGGGCTGAGAATTGAACAAAGAAAGGGGAGCTCTTAAAAATGAGTCTTGTCACCGGGGCGCCAAAACCCCCTAGCTACGCCCCTGATAGTTTATATTCCTTTATAAAAAAAGCTATTAATTTTTTAATGTATATAAAATGTCTGTACTGATCTAAATTCATTTAGTTTTATCGGGTATTTTCATATTGCCTCTAACATCTTTAATCAAAATACCATCATATTAATCCAGCTTTTTAATCTCTCAATCCATCTTTCGAAACCCTGATCCATCACCTATCTTCTCCATTGAAACCCGATCCACTTCATTCTCCCATTCCTCCATCCACATCCCACACATCCATACACATCACTCTACTTCATTAACCTCCTAATCCACCTCCCTCTCCACCATCCATATCCCGCTCCTCCACCTCCCACTAATCCATTTACCTCCTAATCCACCTACCGCTCCCCAGTTTCAAGTAGGTTACTCCGACATACAGTTTACATCCTCTGCTAGGAATCGTGGTTATATTCTAACAATATGTCTCTCGATGATCATATCTCTCACATTTCTTGCTCTGCATACACCGTTATCCGTCAGATCAGCTCCACCTGCCACTACCTCAAAGTTAGTGCAACAAAATCCCTATTCTATGCTCTTTTTCTCTCTCGTTTTGACTATTGCAACTCTCTTCTGTCAGGTTCATTCAAACACTTCTTAGACATATTACAAAAGGTTCAAAACACAGCTGCTAGGCTAGTTCTAAAGGCAAAGAAACATGATCACGTCACACCACTACTTCATTCGCTTCATTGGCTCTATATACAAGCACGGATTGACTATAAACTATCTGTTCTCTGACACACATTTTTATCGGTTTCCTGAATTTCCTATGTAACCGAATTTCTCTCTGTCTATTCACACCTTCGACAGCTTCGCTCCTCCGCAGACGGTCGTATTCTTTCTGTTCCCAAGTCTCGCACAAAAACATACGGTGAACGATCTTTCTCTTTATGTGCCCCCAAACAATGGACTTTTCTTCCACTACACATCCGCAATACAAAAACCATCACAGCGTTCAAAACTGCATTCAAAACACATCTATTTAAACTGATTCCCCCCACTGGCCGATAAACGACGCTGCTAAGTACCGTCCATGGCTTGACATGTAAATAGTTATGGTATATGTGGAGCTAATACAAATTTGTTGTGTTTTATTTAATTAAATTATGTTAAATATTTAAGTTCATGATTATGTTTGTTAAATTGTACGTACACCGTGGTGAGCCCAGTCCTAGGCTGGGATACCACGCTATAGAAAACTACCAATAATAATAATAATAAAATCCAGCTCCTAATCCACCTCAACTCGTTTACTCCACATTACACTACTCCATCCAACCCCTCTGCCTCATCCACTTTCCACGCCTATATCCATTTCCAACTTCTCCATCTAATCTCCATCCACCTCCAACACCTCGATCCACCCCGAGTCATTCATTAACCTTTCCTTCCTCCATCCACACTTTCTTACTAAATCCACCTCCAAATCTATCTCCAACTCCTCCACCCAAATCCCACGCCTTCCTCCATCACATCTTCCATCAATATATCCTTCCCCTATCCAACCCACGCCTCCATCCACCTCCCACACCTCCAACAACATCCAACATCTCCATCCACATCCAACGTCTACATCCACAGCCAACGTCTCGATCCATATCCAACGCCTCCATTAACATCCAACGCCTCCATCCACATCCTACGCCTCCATCCACCTTCCACTCTGCCATACACCTCCTACGTCTCCATCCACATCCCACTCAGCCATCCACCTACCACTCCGCCATCCACCTCCCAAGCCTCCACCCATCTCCAACGCCTCCAGCCACCTCCCTCGCCTCCATCCACGTCCCTCGCCTCCATCCCCTCCCATGCCTCAATCCAACTCCCTCACCTCCATCCACATCACAGGCCTCCATCCATCTCCAACGCTACATCCACCTCCCACGCCTCCATCCACCTCCCTTGCCTCCATGCACTTCCTATGCCTACCTAATTTACCCATGCCTCCATCCACCCCCACTACTCCATCCACCTCCCTTACCTCCATCCACATCCTATGCCTCCATACTTACCCATGGTTCCATCCACCCCAACTACTCCATCCACCTCCCTTGCCTCCATCCACTTCCTAAGGCTCCATACTTTACCCATGCCCTTATCCAACCCCCTTACTCCATCCACCTCCTATGCCTCCATACTTTACCCATGCCTCCATCCGCCCTGTCTACTTCATCCACTTCCTAAAACCAATCCTGCTCAATTTCCTCCATCCATACACCAACGCCTCTATCCACTCCATTATCAAGCTCAACCTACGTGATTCCGTCCACATTTCCACCCATCCACATCTCCATCCATCCAACTATCTATCCTCTACCTTTTCATTCCACGTCCCCACTCATACACCCCCACAACCCACACAACCATTCCACTCTCACCAAGGGGAAAACACATTATCATTACGGCTCTCATTTTTTGTTACCATCGTTAAACACTATTGGTAACGCAAGATAACAACAACACCACACACAACAACCTCTCGCTACCATAACATGACGTTGAACGTTGTCATGCTGAAAAACACAACTTGGATGACATTGACAGACACTGATAACTTTTCCTACCAAGGTGTGTATACGTAGATTTAAAAAGGTTTTCTAATCCATTCACGTCCAACACAGATTGCAATAGCTGGACCAACAGCGCGGCAGCTGTTTTGTTTAATTACCGAATCAGTTTTACCCATAGTTAGGATTATACAGCGTACACAATAATCCCATCTACTTGTTTGCTAGTCTACATCACTATAGCCATGTTTGCTTGCTGGTCTACATCACTATAGCCATGTTTGCTTGCTAGTCTACATCACTATAGCCATGTTTGCTTGCTGGTCTACATCACTATAGCCACGTTTGTTAGCTAATCTACATCACTATAGCCATGTTTGTTTGCTGGTCTAAATTTCTTTAACCTAATATACATTATTTTATAATGAATAGCCTTGTCTCGCGCTGTAGTATAACAGATTCATTACATCCCGATTTTTAACGATTATAATTATACTGATATTGAAAAAAATCTTACTTATAGTAAGGTTCTAAAGATTCGAACACGGACCTAAAGTGGAGCCAACTTACCAAGAAGTCAAAATCCTCCTACCCCCAGTGTGTATGGATGGGAGGGCGAGTCTCTTCAAGTTTCATGTCAAGAAACTCAAACATTTTATATTTTTATAATTTAGAAAGACAGTTCGTATCGCATTTTCACATCTCCTGTCATTTGTGAAACCAACTTTCATTAATTGTACCGAATCGCCTTTGATAATACAGTGATGTGAATCATTTTTCATTGCCTTAAGGTGTATCGATTTGCCCTTTGCTGTTCAGTTTTGGTTTTATTTCACAAACAGTTCGATTTAAAAGGTCAATGTCAAGTTTCTATCCATAGACACCACAGACTCGGTATTGGACACAAGAAGGCCCTGGTCTCATTCTTTCCGTCCTCACACAATAATGGCAACCACTAACACCGATAACGAAATTCTCTTTCATTAATCAACTGAAAGGATGCTATTTTGGAACAGAGTCTAAGCTATGGTTTATATTTGGACTGTATGATTCGCAAGTCAGCCATGTCCACCAATAACAAAAATGTTAGTTTTGATCAGCACAAAAAGTTCCATAATCGTTTATATAGTTTTCAAAATATATATACAAATGTTTTAATCATATGAGTTGTTACAAATGCAGTAACTGTTGGTTTCGACAGCTTCTTTTCCCGAGTTTTAATTTATCACGGCTTGTATGTAAGGTGGATAGTGGCTAGGGCAGACTTGCACTACAAAAGATATTTTTTATCTTGTTCGATTAAACCATTTATCCTATTCATGAACAAATTTCCACACATTTAAACACTAAAACTGACGTTGTACTTTCCCCTAACCATTGAAAAAAAATCTCATTTTCCCAACTACCTCATTAAATTCTAGCGCTAAACCTAATGCAGATTTTTTATACTGGTTCGGGGTATTTTGAGATTTAGACCTACAGTCTTACACCCTACCAGCCGGCCTGTAAACAATGGACCTAGAGACAGCCCTACGCCCTACCTGCTGGCCTGTAAACAATTGACCTAGAGACAGTCCTACACACTACCTGCCGGCCTGTAAACAATGGACCTGGAGACAGTCCTACAACCTACCTGCCGGCCTGTAAACAATGGACCTGGAGACAGCCCTACACCCTAACTGCCTGCCTGTAAACAATGGACCTGGAGACAGTCCTACACCCTACCTGCCGGCCTGTAAACAATGGACCTGGAGACAGTCCTACACCCTACCTACCGGCCTGTAAACAATGGACCTGGAGACAGTCCTACACCCTACCTGCCGGCCTGTAAACAATGGACCTGGAGACAGTCCTACACCTTATCAGCCGGCCTGTAAACAATGGACCTGGAGACAGTCCTACAACCTACCTGCCGGCCTGTAAACAATGGACCTGGAGACAGTCCTACACCCTACCAGTCGGCCTGTAAACAATGGACCTAGAGACAGTCCTACACCCTACCTGCCGGCCTGTAAACAATGGACCTGGAGACAGTCCTACACCCTACCAGTTGGCCTGTAAACAATGGACCTTGAGACAGTCCTACACCCTACCTACCGGCCTGTAAACAATGGACCTGGAGACAGTCCTACACCCTACCAGTTGGCCTGTAAACAATGGACCTTGAGACAGTCCTACACCCTACCTGCCGGCCTGTAAACAATGGACCTGGAGACAGTCCTACACCCTACCAGTTGGCCTGTAAACAATGGACCTTGAGACAGTCCTACACCCTACCTACCGGCCTGTAAACAATGGACCTGGAGACAGTCCTACACCCTACCAGTCGGCCTGTAAACAATGGACCTTGAGACAGTCCTACACCCTACCTGCCGGCCTGTAAACAATGGACCTGGAGACAGTCCTACACCCTACCAGTCGGCCTGTAAACAATGGACCTTGAGACAGTCCTACACCCTACCTGCCGGCCTGTAAACAATGGACCTGGAGACAGTCCTACACCCTACCAGTCGGCCTGTAAACAATGGACCTGGAGACAGTCCTACACCCTACCTGCCGGCCTGTAAACAATGGACCTGGAGACAGTCCTACACCCTACCTGCCGGCCTGTAAACAATGGACCTGGAGACAGTCCTACACCCTACCTGCCGGCCTGTAAACAATGGACCTGGAGACAGTCCTACACCCTACCTGCCGGCCTGTAAACAATGGACCTGGAGACAGTCCTACACCCTACCAGCCGACCTTTAAACAAAAAAACAAAAACAATAGTAACCCCATCACAGCCACACACACCCTCCTAAGACCAAAAATTACCCGAAATTACACGTCACGCATGACATCCCTTTTCCCCCTTCATTACTACTGATATAAAAATGTGGAGTTAAAGGGGAGAATGGTTTCCAAAAGGAAGCAGGACACACCAGAAGCAAAATAAAAAAAAAAGCTACTAGGATCGTTGAATATTTGTGACCACAAAATCGCAGCTGAGCTGTCATCTTAGTAAACACTAGAGTTGATGAGTTCAGGAAACAAAAAGACAGCTAGGAGGATCCACGGGGATAATCTGCTTATCTAACTGTCAGACAGTGATGCATTGGTGTCACCACATCATTCACTAACTGGCCTGTTTGGTCAGCACATGTAGCTGTTTAGTCTGAACGTTACTCCCCACCTATCTTTTTTTATAAGTTGCCCTTTTACAATAGCATCCTCTCTAATGTCTGTCTTATTATACAACAATAACATTCCCCTAGTATCTCTCTTATTACTCACCATTAACATTCTCTCTAGTATCTGTCAAATTACTTAACAATAATAGCCTCTTTAGTACCTGTCTTATTACTTAATAATATTTCCTCTGTATTTGTCTGTTTATTTAATAACATTCGCTCTAGTTTCAATCTTCTTACCGGATCATAAGGTTTACCCTTGGGCATTAGAGTAACAACTCTATGCAGTGCCTTATTGAGGGGGTGCGGATGGACCCCGAGAAGACCCAGGTGGCACCCCGAGAAGACCCAGGTGGCACCACGAGAAGACCCAGGTGGCACCCCGAGAAGACCCAGGTGGCACCCCGAGAAGACCCAGGTGGCACACTGTTATAGTGACAGGGTTGCGTTTTCAGCCAACTGCAATTAGCTGTTGTAAGGAATTGTAATTGATTATAACAAAGTCTTCAACAAGGAAATAATTTCCAAACTCGTTTTATTTTTTCAAAAAGGGATGACAATACCCCCCACCCCTTTTAAGTTTTAATTAATATTTAAATCTTTTCTTTTGCCACTGCAGACGATTGGTTTATTTCAAAACTTAAGGCTACGTTAATACCACTCTATCTTGAGTACATAAATACCACTCTATCTTGAGTACATAAATACCACTCTATCTTGAGTACATAAATACCACTCTATCTTGAGTACATAAATGCCACTCTATCTTGAGTACATAAATACCACTCTATCTTGAGTACATAAATACCACTCTATCTTGAGTACATAAATACCACTCTATCTTGAGTACATTAATACCACTCTATCTTGAGTACATAAATACCACTCTATCTTGAGTACATAAATACCACTCTATCTTGAGTACATAAATACCACTCTATCTTGAGTACATTAATACCACTCTATCTTGAGTACATAAATACCACTCTATCTTGAGTACATAAATACCACTCTATCTTGAGTACATAAATACCACTCTATCTTGAGTACATAAATACCACTCTATCTTGAGTACATAAATACCACTCTATCTTGAGTACATAAATACCACTCTATCTTGAGTACATTAATACCACTCTATCTTGAGTACATAAATACCACTCTATCTTGAGTACATAAATACCACTCTATCTTGAGTACATAAATACCACTCTATCTTGGGTACATAAATACCACTCTATCTTGAGTACATAAATACCACTCTATCTTGAGTACATTAATACCACTCTATCTTGAGTACATAAATACCACTCTATCTTGAGTACATAAATACCACTCTATCTTGAGTACATAAATACCACTCTATATTGAGTACATAAATACCACTCTATCTTGAGTACATAAATACCACTCTATCTTGAGTACATAAATACCACTCTATCTTGAGTACATAAATGCCACTCTATCTTGAGTACATAAATACCACTCTATCTTGAGTACATAAATACCACTCTATCTTGAGTACATAAATGCCACTCTATTTTGAGTACATAATACCACTCTATTTTGAGTACATAAATACCACTCTATTCTGAGTACATAAATACCGCTCTATCTTGAGTACATAAATACCACTCTATTTTGAGTACATAAATACTGCTTTATCTTGAGTACACAATACCACTCTATCTTGAGTACATAAATACCACTCTATCTTGAGTACATAATACTACTCTATCTTGGGTACATTCTAGCAGTCTATCTCGGGAACATAATACCACTCTATTTTGAGTACATATAGATCAGACACCGTTTCCTACTCATTAAATAGAGTCATCATAGCTCCAAGACAAACTTATGATGTGTCAAGCGTCATCAAGCTCTCACAGTCAAGACCTGTTAATAGAGTTGTCCACCTTGAGACAGCCTGTTGCAAGCCCCTTGCAAATACGTTACTTAACCCTTCCGACAACATGGAACATAACTCCCGCCAGCACCGCAAATAACCCCTATGACAACACCGCAGATAACCCCCCTTGCCCGAACCGTAGATAATCCCCATTCAAGCACTACGGTGCCAGCACCGTAGATAATCCCTATCACTACACCGTAGATAACCCCCATGCCAACACCGTAGATAACCCTTATGCCAACACCGTAGATAACCCCCATGCCAACACCGTAGATAACCCCAATGACATCACCGTAGATAACCTCATGCCAGCACCGTACATAAACCCCCATGCCGGTACCGTAGATAACCCCCATGCCGACACCGAAAATAACCCCCATGCCGACACCGTAGATAACCCCCATGCCGACACCGTAGATAACTCCCATAAAGACACCGAAGATAACCCCCATGCCATCACCGTAGATAACCCCCATGCCAACACCGTAGATAACTCCCATGCCAGCGCCGAAGATAACCCCCATGCCGACACCATAGATAACCCCTATGATAAACACCGTAGATAACCCTCATGCCAGCACCGTAGATAACCCCTATGCCAGCACCCATCATTTCTTTAGCACCAATCCCCCACACTCCTCAAAGGCTAATACGGTGACCAAAATGAAGACTTAGTACGGCTCACTCCTCAAGCTTGCGTGATGTGTATCGATTGTGGCGCGGGGGGGGGGGGAGGTCTGAGGGAGGACGTAACGGACTGAAGGTTTTGATTCCGATGACCCATAAAGCCAGGCAGACACTGAGCGTAGCACACAACGTCGTGCCTTCTGGCTGCCCGTCGGGAGAATTGATTGTTTCAACGTGAGAACGGTAACAGTGAAATCCACTGCGAAGCTGAACACAAAAAAAACCAAAAAAAAATATCGATGGACAAAGTAATTAGCTTGCTGTTACCGCATCATCAATGTTTAGATCACAAAATGCTGGATTAGGATGCTATGCAATGTGGATGCTATGCAGTGATGCATAATGATGATATGCAATGTTGTATTATGATGCTATGCAAGGCTGTATTAGGAAGCGAGGCCTTGCTGTATTAGGATGCTATGCAATGTTGCATTGGAATGCTATGCAAAGCTGTATTTGGATTATATGCAATGCTGTATAATGATGATATGCAATGCTTTAGTACGATGCTATGCAAACCTGTATTAGGATTTGGGATGCTATGCAATGCTGCATTAGGATGAAATACAATGCTGTTTTAAGATGAAATACTTGGTATTTCGTGTTTCTAGTCCCAATTCAAAAATCAATTGAAAAAACCCAAATAAACCATGTTGTTTGTAAAAAAAATTTTATGAAATGTAATATTTTATTGAATGTTCTGTCATCGGCAACGAGTCTATGTTCAAAGTTTCAGCTCGATAGGTTGACGAGAAGTGGATCAATGAGCCGTACATAGATTTTTTAGCAGCCAGCCACGAAAAAAAAGCGAAGTTAACACAAGATTCATTTTTTAAAAAAAGTTAACATCCTGCGATGTACAAGGTTGACAAAAAGGAAGTTAAATTACTTTTCAGATGTTTTTTCCCAATCGTTAATAGCATATAGATTTATTGTCACTATTAAGTTGAATAATTTAAAAACTCAACTTTACTGCAGACCTTAATTTAGCAAAGAGAGATCTGGTGTATATGTGATAACATAGATTCCTCCCTATTTTAACGCCCACACTCGCTATGGTACGCGGTCGAGAACACACGCCACTAAAGAGTCAGTGGAGATCAGCTCTTGTTCGAACTTAAATCAAAACTATAGCAAGTGACAGAATTAAATAGTGCTGTTGTTTTTTTTTTTTTTACATTACACCTGGTAGAGGTGACCTCGGCTGTGTCACCGTGACACGTAAAGAGTTTACTCGTTTTTGACAGCCATAAATGAGTCGCTTGTTTTAAACTGTTCTGCTGTTCCATCTCCGTCTACTCCTTTATCTTCCTTACCGTGTAAGATCAAGAAGAAAAAAAAAAGAAAGAAATGGGCTCCAACATGTTTTCTGTAAGCTGCTCTCTGTAAGCCTCGAGATTGTATGATAAAGCGTAAATAACTTTAAATACATATTAAGTATACTTTCATGGAAGTACAAGTCCAATTTGCTTTTAATTAATTCAATAATTAGTTCATTAATTTTAGCAAATGATGCATCATCGTAAAAAGAATGAACATTACTTGACAAGACAGTTTAGATATTTTGATTCTGGCAAGAGGATGAGCTATTTAGAGTCTGGCAAGAGGATGAGCTATTTAGAGTCTGGCAAGAGGATGAGCTATTTAGAGTCTGGCAAGAGGATGAGATATTTACAGTCTGGCAAGAATTTGAGATATTTTGTGTCTGCTGTGATTAATTTTTCTTAATACGTCATATGGGCTGTAATGTATGAGATATATACGTCATATGGGCTTGTAATGTATGAGATATATACGTCATATGGGCTTGTAATGTATGAGATATATACGTCATATGGGCTTTTAATGTATGAGATATATACGTCATATGGGCTTTTAATGTATGAGATATATACGTCATATGGGCTTGTAATGTATGAGATATTTCCAATGTGTCCAGCAGTAAAGTAATTCAAAATGTTCTATTTTAATTGGATTTTTTTTTTGGAGCAAATGTGGATGAACTCTTTTCTGCAAATTTCACCAACTTCATCCCTCATAAAAATTGCAATGATTACACAAAATGTGAATATCAAATCTGTGATTACAAAATCTGTGATTACCCAATCTGTGATTACCCAATCTGTGATTACCCAACCTGTGATTACCCAATCTGTGATTACCCAACCAGTGATTACCCAACCTGTGATTATCCAATCTGTGATTATCCAATCTGTGATTACCCAATCTGTGATTACACAATCTGTGATTACCCAATCTGTGATTACCCAATTTGTGATTACCAAATCTGTGATTACTCAATCTGTGATTACCCAATCTGTGGTTACCATCAAATTTAAATCATTCACAATGTAATAAGCCTATAAAAAATTCACGCACCTATCTTCTCTAACTCATAATTGGTTTAATAATGATCAATATCATTCCCGTGAAATGACATGATCGATATCATTCCCGTGAAATGACACGATCGATATCATTCCCGTGGAATGACATAATCGATATCATTCCTGTGAAACTATTCCCACAGGTTGCCGAGCCTTGTAAGATACAGCTACAGTTTCATAACCACGATATATAGTGCAAATATCAGATAACATCTATTAATATAATTAAGATTTTGGCAACCTGTCTCGTCTCACTGCTGTAATTGCTCCATTACAAAGTCAGCCTTTTAACTAGTTCAATATTCATAGCAGCCATTAGTCAGTAATGTTGTCACAATTTGGAAATAAGCCATTAGTCAGTTATGTTGTCACAATTTGGAAATACGCCATTAGTCAGTAATGTTGTCACAATTTGGAAATAAGCCATTAGTCAGTTATGTTGTCACAATTTGGAAATAAGCCATTAGTCAGTAATGTTGTCACAATTTGGAAATAAACCATTAGTCAGTTATGTTGTCACAATTTGGAAATAAACAATTAGTCAGTTATGTTGTCACAATTTTAAAATAAGCTTTTAGTCAGTAATGTTGTCACAATTTGGAAATAGGCCATTAGTCAGTAATGTTGTCACAATTTTAAAATAAGCTTTTAGTCAGTAATGTTGTCACAATTTGGAAATAGGCCATTAGTCAGTAATGTTGTCACAATTTTAAAATAAGCTTTTAGTCAGTAATGTTGTCACAATTTGGAAATAAGAACAATACTGGAGCAGAAAGTGGAAACGTGGTTAACGTTATAATATATTTATATATATATATATATATAAGAATGAGCTATAGGGACATAACGCTAAAGGGCCGAAAATATTTTGATACGTTCGGACTCTTAAAAAACAAACATAGTTATGTTCTATTATTTTACGGAAATCGACTAAATTTACATGCGCAAAATATATTATATTTCCGCTTTTATTTTAGCAAAAGTTTAAGTATTATTATTATAAATTACAAATACATATAAAGAAACAACTAAGGAACTATCTTAAGCATTTTATATGCGTTTAAAATTTATGAAAACAAAATTAAATAGAAAAAATATGATCAAATAAATACACAGTAACCACATTTATCGGGAAAACCTAAACATCAATTGTTGTTAGTGCGTTCTTTAGCGCGTTGTCAATAAGGCGAAATAAAATTAAAATTAATTAGTTCTAAATAATCACGCAAATGACGTCATAGTGCGAATTTCCTATTTAGCAAAAGCTAAAAGTTATCTGATTTAATAAAAGAGCGTGACAAAACTGATAATGTACATTCCCTTTCTTATAAGTAAAATTAATAAATAGCATTGATTGCTTTTTAAATTGCTAAAATTAAATACTAATTTAGCTTTGTATTTTTAACATTTAATAAGTTTGTACTTTTTATTCATTCCAAAAATAAAATTTTATGAAATTTATAATGTAGTAAAAACTCTACATTTAAAAATAATTTTAATAAGAATATGCCTTTTAATTAAATTGGTGAAGCAAAACTAAATAGCCAAATAGCATTTTTAATACACTTATCACTGATCTAGATAAGAAATAAGCATATTAAATGCAAAAAAAAACTTCTGCGTAAGTAAAGGGGCTACAATCCAGTGGATGATTTATTAAATTTTATAAAACTCTGTGTAGCCCACTATACACTATACATTCATTTTGCCTCAGAATAAATTTGATAAATAATTAACCTTCTTCGATACATTTATATCGATGGTAGGAAATTGAGTTCATGCATTTTTACTGGGATGACAATATCTTTCAATCCAATGACAATTCAGTTGTAAAAAAAGAAGCTATATTCTCATTTTACATATGAAAATATGTTAACCAATTAAGAAAAACAATGACTTTAACAAAACATAAAAATATTTTCATAATTATCCCCAGGGATATCAAAACCCAATCACTTTACACAAGTGAAAAGTTAATTTTAAAAATAGAGATTTTATTACATAGAGAGATAGAAAGACAGACAGACAAGCAGACAAATACACAGATAGATGATAGATAGATAGAGATGTAGATAAAAGATAGTAGACTAATGGATGGATGGATGAAAGGATGGATGGATGGAAGGGTGGGTGGGTGAGAGGATGAATTGATGGATGGATAGATAGGTAGGTAGAAAGGTAGGTAGGTTGGTAGGTTGGTTGGTAGGTAGGTAAGTAGGTAGATAGATGGGTAGATAGATACAGACCTGTTTACTCTTACGATTTTGGCGTACAATGTACGATTTTGATGTGTATACATTATATATACTTAGTGTTTTTTTACTATTTAGATAATGTATTGAGCGATTTTGTGATGAAATTGTAAGATTTTAAGATTTTGAGGGTAAACAGGTATGTAGATAGTAGCTGGATTGGTAGATAGTTAGGTAGATAGGTAGGTAGGTAGGTAGGCAGGAATGTAGATGGTAAATAGGTAGATAGGTAGATGATAGATAGGTAGATAGATAGATAAACAGACAGGCAGTCAGTCAGACAGACAGAGAGACAGAAGGAGAGAAAGAAAGAGAGACATTCAGAGAGACAGACAGACAGATATGTAGACAGAGAGACAGACAGAGAGACAGACAGAGAGACAGACAGAGAGACAGACAGAGAGACAAACAGAGAGACAGACAGACAGAGAGACAGAGAGACATACATATAGAGAGAAAGACAGAGAGACAGACAGAGAGACAGACATAAAGACAGACAGAGAGACAGACAAAATGACAGAGAGATAGACAGAGAGACAGAGATTGACAGTGAGACAGACTGAGAGACAGCTTGAGAGACAAACATAGAGACAGAGAGACAGACAGAGAGACATATAGACCGGCAGAGAAACAGAGAGACAGACACAGAGAAAGAGAGATAGACAGATAGACAGACAGAGTGACAGAAGGACAGACGGAGAGACATAGAGACAGGCAGAGACAGAGAGACATAAAGAGAGACAGACAGGGAGACAAATAGAATGACATAGAGACAGACAGAGAGACAGACAGTCAGACAGACAGACATATCATCCTTGAATAATTGCAAAAAAGTTATCTTAATTCGGTAAACTATATCTATACATATATATGTATATCCCGTATGTGCTTCTATACCATCAATCCAAAGAGAGGAAAATTGTGTGAATTGTAAAAAAATGCAAATGTTTCTGAATTATTAAACACATTTTACAATATTCCGTTTTGGGACCGGGGACCTAAATTCTTTTTTTCCCTCTTTTATGAGCTAAATATAATTTTCGTATGCGTTCCTATACCATTCATCCGATTGCGATAAAACTTTGGTAAGTTGTTGTGCGCACAAATGGTTTCTGAATTAGCTTATCCATTTTGAAATATTCCTTTTCGGGCCGGAGCCCCAAATAATTTTTTTCTTATATGAGCTAAACAAATATAATTTCAATCAATGCTATTGCATGGGTGGCTAGAAATCAATCAAATACAAACGACATTTCAGTTTGTGTGTGACATAAGTACAACCTTTTTAAATTTTTACGCTTGGGACCGGGGGCCTTAATTTAAAAATAATAAATATTTGAGGTATCTAAATATAATTTAAAACAGAGCTAATGCGTGGGTGGATCAATCGCTACAAGTGTGTGGACTAAATTTTGAAAATACACGCTACTCCCGTGGACAGCTATATGTTGCCTGCTCACACGTTGAAAAAACTTTTAATTTATTTGTGTACGCACTAGACTGAAAAAAAACAATAAATATTTTATATTTAAAAATTACTTTAAAAACTTAATTAAAACACAAACACTTTTTCATTGAGTGGAATGCAACGCATGCTGGGTTCTTGCTAGTATAAAATATACAAATTGATACCCACAGACCAATCATCAAGTTTACTAATGATACCACCATTATGGCTTAATATATAAAGGGGAAAGCTTATACCGCAATTTAGTTACAAGCTTTATCAGTTGTTGCTATGAAAATTTTCTTCAGTTGAATGTGTCAAAAAACGAAACAAATGGTTAGTGATGTTCTCAAGGAATCACACAATTGCAGAGATCTCAATAAAACAATCGAAGAATATAGCATGTTGAGACATTTGAGAACCTAGGTGCCATCATTAATAATTAGCTGACATGGTATGAACACAGACAAAGTCTGTATACAAAATTTAAACAAAGACTTTCTATCTTAAAAACTGTACCATTTCGGCGTAAAAAAACAAAGTTATCATCTTATGCTACAGTACAACAATTGGAAGCCCACTCATTTCGCGCCCCAAAGCTACATTTTTTCTTTAAACATGACATTAAATAACCAACTCTAAATGATCCTTAATTACATCATTATTGTCACCAAAAGAGTTCATTGACCGCTGATTTCTACGTTAGAGAAATACTTAAGATGTCACGTGTTCTTAAATTGTTACATTTTTAGCCCACCCCACCACCTTTAATGCCCATAAACTAAATCTTTTTGTCTAAATATTGTGAAATTTAATCCTAAAAGTACCAAAAAAATCTGCTATATACCATTTTAATACATTTTATACTAACATAATTTGATATACTGTGATCTTCATTTATTATTTAACCATACTTGTGTGTGTGCTTCTATTATACTATACTTTACTATAGGAACATCTTAAAAGAAAGAATACGTGTATCGGAAGAAGAACATTCTCACCGTTGTTCACGTCTACTTGTGCTGCATAGGGCAAAATGAAACTATCACCCCACCCCGAGTTTAATAAACAATAATAAAATCCTCAACGGAATCGGACCCCCCTACATAAGCAAACAAACTTATTTTGCACTTCATTCTGGTTTCTTCTTATTTGGATAAACGATACGTGGGGTTGTTGCATGCTTTTTGGCTATGGAGTTTCGCTGCATAGAGTGACTTAAACTGCATTTTCTTATTAAAACTATATTTAAAAGTTAAGTATTTTTTTTAGAAAGGAAAAATAAGTAAACACTTTTTAAATGTTAAAAATACAAAGCTACATTTGTTTGTGTTTTATCAACAATTTAAAAAGCAATCAATTATATTTATTAATTTTTACCTTTTAAGAAAGAGAAAATACATTATCAGTTTTGTCACGCACGTTTATTAAATCAAAGAAAAGAAAATAGGCTATTCGCGCTATGTGTGCTTATTTAGAACAAATTAATATCAATTTTATTTCGCAATATTAATATCGCACTAACAACAACAGATATTTAGGTTTTCTCGTTAAATGTGATTACGATGTAATTCTTGGTTAATATTTTTTTCATTTTTTTTTTTCATAACTTTCAAATGTACATAAAATACTTAAATAGTTCTTTTATTGTTGTTTTAAATGTATTTGTTATATAATTAAAAAAATTAATACTAAAAGATTTATTAAAATAAAATCGGATATATTTTTAATTTTTTGCATTTAGATTTTTTTGATTTCTGTAAAATAATAGAAGATCACAATCATTATTTTACAATCCGAACGTATTTACATCGTCTCGTCTCTTTGGCGTTATGTTCAGCTATTTCATTCCAGTATGTATATATTTCGTTGCATATTAGAGAACATGAAAAGTTAATTCTTTTTTTTTAACGCTTGAACCCACCGGGTATTTTCTCACTATACCTGGACTCTGTGTAATAACTGCACCCTATTAAGACCTAATCGTATAATAATATATCAACACTCGAGACCATGGTCTGTGTAGCAAATGACTTTATTCTCCATTCAACATTCTTTTTATAACCTAAACCATGTAACCACTCACTCAAGTTATCCAACCAATAATCACACAGTTAAGTTTAGAACTTCATGAAAATAACTCACCAATTCAGGTCAGATAATTTGACAACTTCACAGGACAATCAGGTTACGTTGTGTCTATAGGTTCGGTCAGTAAACATGCTAACAAAACTTGTCAGACAAGTAGTCACTCTTGCTGACACAGTTAGAAAATAGAAGAAAAGATGACTGAGTCCTCCAAAACGTTGTCTAAAAACAAATTTAAAATGTATTTATATTGTAAAATAATAATCAGGAAGTCTTGGGATAAGCTGACTACATTATGGCTGTCAGGCAAAGTTCAAAGGAATTAAATTTAAATATTTATAATAGCTCAGTTAGATGACGGAGTTTTTTCTAATGGCCACAATTCACCAGGTTTGTAATGATGGAATGGAGATTCTTCTAATGGCCACAGCTCACCAGGGTTGTAATGATGGAATGTAGCTTCTTGTGATGGCAACCGCTCACCAGATGGTCACCACTCACCAGGAGTTTAATGATGGAATAGAGCTTCTTGTTATAGCCACTGCTCACCCAGAGTGTAATGATGTGACGACAGAACAATCGATATTTTTTTTAATAAAGTGTTTGTTAATGTAAATTTACATTTAAAAAAAAAAAAGGAAAATCAATTTTTAAAGTTGTGCCTACTTGTTTATTGTTTTAAAATTGTGTTATCCTTATTGTAAAAATGTGATGTTCTTTGTCATAAGTTGTGAGATGTCCTTAATTATATAGGATGTTGTGAAACGTTTTAGATAGATGTGATCCTGAGATTGTGTAGGGCGGAAGATACGCATTTTGGGACATGTGAAACGTCTGGATCCGAAAATCCGGATGGTCCAAGGAAATTGTTTGGGGTGCGAAAAGGTTCAATGATATGGTGCGGGTTATTTGTGTTCCGTCAGGAATTGGCCAAGACACAAATTGATTGCACACCCTTAGTAAAGAAATAAACACACCATAGTGCGGCCCTGCACGGGGACGTACAGAGATTTTGCTTTTGTTACTTTAATAGGCCTCGGGTATTTACGACATGTTGATCAACTGTATCCCGGATATAGCGATGTGCTATGCCTTGGTGGCGGGTTGATGCCCCTCTGGTAGTGATGTATTGTGCCCTGGGTAGCGGTCAATGTGCCCAAGGGAGTTATTCATTGTGCCTTGTGTAGCGGGTCTATATGCCCTAGGTATTGATGCATTATGCCTTGGGTAACGGGTCAATGTGCTAAAGGTACTGAGGCATTGTGCCTTGGGTAACGGGTCATTGTGCCAAAGGTACTGATGCATTTTGCCTTGGGTAACGGGTCAGTGTGCCAAAGGTACTGATGCATTGTGCCTTGGGTAACTGGTCAATGTGCTAAAGGTACTGAGACATTGTGCCTTGGATAACGGGTCATTGTGCCAAAGGCACTGATGCATTTTGCCTTGGGTAACGGGTCAGTGTGCCAAAGGTACTGAGGCATTGTGCCTTGGGTAACGGGTGGAAGAGAACCGCCAAACCCAAAATATTTTCAATCAATAAACGAACAAATGATGATAGACTTAATAGACAAGGCAAAGATATATATTACTTTATTTTAAATTGAGTCAATTTAAAAAAAAAATTACAATTAAATGATTTACGCCCCCATTGAGTTCCTGTTGATATATAATATAAAGTAAAGCTGAAAAGATGTGAAGACACGATTTTGCTGTTCAAAAAGTAGATAGATAAAACACCTCAATAGTTTTAGGGCTGTTTTTCCGTTACATACATCTCCCCTGAGTTTTATCAAAATTTTGACAGATCTCCATAATAGGAATGTTTTGATTTCAATGATATGCTAGAAAAATGTGAGGAATTCTTTTAAAATAATGTACCTTACTGTTAAGCTTATTGGACAATGGTCAACTGACATGCTACTAAAGGTATGTACCTTACTGTGAGGCTTACTGGACTACGGTCAACTGGCACACTATATGTACCTTACTGTTAAGCTTATTGGTCAAAGGTCCACGGACTCGCTACTTAAAGGGATGTACCCTACTGTGGGCTAATTTTAGGATGCAGAATCGATAATAATTGCAAATCATTTTATTGAATGTGCCGTTATAGTAGAGTCCCTTTAACGGCGTTACACGACAGAGGCGTGGTGTTTGTAAGCAGTAGAAGCCTGCTAATAGTATATGTGTTTGTTACAATAATTAGTAGAAGCCGATGTAACACATGTGATTATTACAATAAGCAGTAGAAGCCTAAATATGTGTTTGCTGAAGTAAGCAGTAGAATCCCATGCAACATATGTGTTTGTTACGGTTAGATGTGGATGCACATGCAAAAAATATGTAATTACTGTGCTGATCGGAAGGAACCACAAACACCAATTTAAATGGTACATTAATAAAACTCATTAGTTTTAGCTTTGGCTTATATAGTGGGGTAAATGGTTAAGGCCTACTTAGACCAGTAGCAACAGTTGAGTAAATGGTGTAATGTCACTCAGACCAGGGTTGGAATCTATAATTCTTTGAAATAATACACGTCTGTATTTTTGATAAGTAATTAATTAGAAATTTAGAAATAACTGTTTCTCTTATCTATTCGCATTTTTATTTTAACTTGCTCATACCATTATATGTCCCAGTGTAGACCATTAGGTCTAAAAGACCAGGACTGTGATCAACGCAGGTCCGTGGCAAGCAAATCCGCGCCCAGGGGCAAATCCTATTTTAAAACACACGTTTCCCTAAGAAACATTACTATTTTGGCGCCTCTGAAGATGGTGCTCGGGGAAGGTGCCCCCCATCCATCACTCCAAACTACACAGGCTACACTTTCTTTATGACAGTGTCGGCACTTGGTTTAGGTAGCATCAAGAAAAGAGATGTCAACAAATAAAACCGCCTATACAATGATCAGTGTTGCATTTCATAATATGAGGATAAAATATATACATTTACTGCGTTACATATATCCACGTCAGCTGACTCTAATACCCTACAGTGACATACAGTATTTGACAAGTCTGTGCCGAATCAACTGACTCTAATACCCAACAGTATTTGACAAGTCTGTGTACAGGAAAACCAGTTTTGTGCATTTCATCTCACTAGCCAATGTGTGTACTCGTTAAAGCCATTTGCCTCTTATCGATTACTGCCATTGTTAAATATCGCTGTAACTATTTATCTTTTTTTTATAAATATCTTTTTATTTTTCTCTCTGCCTGTAAGCCGCTATTCCACTAATGAGATCGCGTTATGGGAAAACTGAGTTGAGCATGTAAGGGAAAACAGAACAGAGTTGAGCATGTAACATGTACACTATTTGCTCACCCAGGGCCAAGGCTGTCTTATAAGAGTTGAGCATGTAACATGTACACTATTGGCTCAGCCAAGGGCAGGACTGTCTTATAAGAGTTGAGCATGTAACATGTACACTATTTGCTCACCCAGGGCCACGGCTGTCTTATAAGAGTTGAGCATGTAACATGTACACTATTGGCTCAGCCAATGCCAGGACTGTCTTATAAGAGTGGAGCATGTAAGATGTACAGTATTGGTTCAGCCAAGACCAGGGCTGTCTTATAAGAGTTGAGCATGTAAGATGTACAGTATTGATTCAGCCAGGGACAACACTGCCTTATAAATAATACTCAAAGCTTTTTTTTTGTAGTATACAATACAACTTTAAAATAATGTAGTAACTATCTCATCTTTTGCACATACAAAAATTAATAAACAAATCAAATGTTATCATTATTGTATTAACATTTGCATTTTTAAGACATCAAACCAATTTCTGCTGGAGACATCTTGAAACACAGACTTTATACTCATCAACGTATGTTTAAAAAAAATCTTATTTAAATGTTAGCATTAAAACAATATTTTAAAAATAAACTTTACTTACATATTCAAGTTACATCTCTCTGTATAATTGAAATAATATGTTTACATCCAATGGCGAAACATGACTAAACAAGGCTTTGCATGATGTACGAAATTGTATCCAACATGAATGCCACTGCTAAAACTGGGCAACTTTAAGATTATATCCTTGGTGTGAAATCATTTATTTAATATGCTTTTTTTTTGCTACGCGGAGGAGGAGAACATTTTTTAATCCAACGTGAATAACACGGCACAATCCGGACGTGACACAATCTGGACGTGGCACAATCCGGACGTGGCACAATATGGACGTGGCACAATCTGGTCGTGGCACAATCTGGACGTGGCACAATCTGGACGTGGCACAATCTGGACGTGGCACAATCTGGACGTGACACAATCGGGACGTGGCACAATCTGGACGCAATCTGGACGCTTAGAGTATATAAATACAGCTAAGGCCCACTAAAAAAATACGCATGCAATCAGTACAAAAAAAAAGACATCGGTCTTTATTGACCCAGAGTACACCTCTGTCAGCAGCGTAGCGCTATCATCGCGTGAGGTGGGCCCACCCCTCAGCTTTCATCCACAATCAGGAACCCCACGCCGTCGGTCAGAGGGCTCCCACGTGCCGGTTGATTCAATAGGTCGTGCATCCAGTGAATCTGGCCAGGCCAAACAAATGAGTCGCGCTTCCCGTAACTGACAGATGACAAATGGGGGTGTCAGGCGTATTTCTATGTCAATGGGGGTGTTTTAATAGGGGGTTGAGGGGGATTTGAACGGCAAGGGAATGTGTTTTAGGGGGCATCGTATCCCAAAAGGGGGGTGTTTGAATGGGAGTTTGGGGTATTGTGTAAGTCAAAGGAGGTCGAGTGAGGGTATTTGGTATGTCAAAAGAGGTCGAGTTAGGGTATTTTGTATGTCAAAGGAGGTCGAGTTAGGGTATTTTGTATATCAAGGAATGTCGGGTTATTAAGGAACGTGAATCAAGTTATTGAAAGGTTTCAGTGACATCAGCAGCGTATTAAATGATGGAAAACTTTCTTTCGAGCTTGTCTGCTGGATTCAGTTTAGATATTAAGTTAAAGACAAGTGTTTACATTTATCTGTCACACGCTAAATCTATCATCATTCTGTAAAAATAGTAGCATGATTTTAAATATAGTCAATTCCAAAGAGTGTTAAGCTAGATATAAATGAAAACTTGAAACAAATTCAATACATTTTTTAGCAAATTCACTTTTATCGTGCGCATAATAATAGTGCACGTTCCATCAATTATGTGTAAGTCAAAATCGTTTTTGTTCTCTTGACTTTTGTTACTTTTGTGACATAACTTAGTAGATGAAAGAAATTCAATAGAAATTTAAAGTACATGTACATTTTTTGGACTGTATTATTTTAATAAGTATTTATTCATGAAGTAGGCAAAAGAAGAAAACAGTTTAAATAAAATTATAAAACAAGTTTATTATAAGTAATAATTTTAAAAAAAAATTATGTATTTAATACTGGTATTTGTAAAAAAGCGCAAACTTGAGGGATATGGCCACGTTATCAGAAAACAAGGGCTCGCCAAAAAAATCATGGAGGGAAAAACTACTCGAGGAAGAAGAAGAGGAAGAAAGAGAAAAATATGGGAAGATAACTTCAAAGATTGGACGGGATTAAAACTAGGCGATGATATGCGTAGTGCCGAAGACCTCAGAATGGAGAAGGATCGTTTTCATGTCATCTGTGGCGCCCCAACGGTCCAAAGACTAAGGGACATTATGATGATAATGATATTTAATACAATAAAAAACAGCCAGGTTAAGTAAGACAGACCAAATATCCTAAATGACTTAAATTCTCAAGCCCCTTTTCTGTTTCTCTATCGATGCAAAACTGAAGTGATGGGACCAAAACCAAACCAGAGAGAGGGGCCAAAATTGGAAGAATTCAGTTCATGTAGAGATTCGGCGTCTGATTTAGAGCTCACTCCCTTACATGTTCTACTGACCTCCTTACATGTTCGACTCACTTCCTTAAATGTTCGACTCGCTTCCTTACATGTTCGACTCACTTCCTTACATGATCGACTCACTTCCTTACATTTTCGACTCACTTCCTTAAATGTTCGACTCACTTCCTTACATGTTTGACTCACTTCCTTACATGTTCGACCCACTTGCTTACATTTTCGACTCACTTCCTTAAATGTTCGACTCACTTCCTTAAATGTTTGACTCACCTCCTTACATGATCGACTCACTTCCTTACATGATCGACTCACTTCCTTACATGTTCGACTCACTTCCTTACATGATCGACTAACTTCCTTACATGTTCGACTCACTTCGTTACATCTTCGACTCATCTTTGGAAATGACTGCAAAACAGAAAACAAGGCGTATGGGAGCACTTTTTTTCAAAATCTTCTCAACCAATGTTCATAACATCTTAGATATATTTTGAAAATACAAAAAAAATACTACATAATTTTTTAAATGTTTCAAAAAAGATACGTTTGTTTTGGAATATCGGAAAATTCCAATCAATAAATCAGCAGTGCTAAGAAATCACATCGCACGAATCATTCATGAAAATTCAATTTGTTCCAGAAATAGCTAATTGGGAATTTCCGGACACAAACGCACTACGAGTTGAATTACATAAACGCCGGCAATTTCTACTGTAACCCGTGGAGCCGTTAATAGATTTCTTAATTGTCACGGCCAGCAGGCTTATGGCCTAGCATGCTTGATTCCTACTAGAGGGAATGAAATCGCCGGCTATAACTGATGTAATGAAAGCATTTTACGTGGTAAGAATGTGTGCCATGATGATGGAGGTGACTTGAACTGAACAGAGGACAATTTTAACAACTGAAGAAAATAGTTTGGACATTTCTTAAACCATCCAGCCTCTAAACACACACACCCACACACCCCCCACACGCACACCCACACCCACACACTCCCCACACACACAAGAAAAGAGGACCATGAAACTTATTTAGGTACGTTTTCTGCTTTGGAAGTGAAGTTACCAATGTCACGGTCAGATCACAAGATGTAATTCTGTTTCAGGTTGTGATGTTGTGAGAGTGAGCGATGGTGTTTTTTCCCTTTAGTTATTTTACCTAATGTCCCACGAATTTTACACAGCCAACTATGACCTATGACGGCAGCGGTGTGTTGAAAAATAAGCACGTGGGGGGAAAGTGTGTACATTTTGGTGAGCGAAAAAGAAAATTGTTATTTAATGTAGGACTGTGTTGTTATTTGATGAGTTGAGTGCATCTTCTGGTTTATCATTGTTGTTGACATGTATTTTATTTTCGCTACAGCAAATACCTAAGCTAGAAGCAGTAGGTAGCAGAAAATGGTAGAATTTGTATGGCTACGCCAAGGATAGAACTTGTATGGCGATGCCCAAAGCAGATAACCAGATAATATATCATGCAATAAAGCAAAACTAAATTTTGACCAACCAACATCATCGTCATTTCTGTCGATATACTACACAGAAACCTAGAAGACTCAGAGAAAGAATTTGGATGGCTCTACAAGAAGCATGAATGGAATGCAGGATTTTAAATTGTCTTCGTTGTAATTGACAAAGCCTGTAGCATGAGTAACTGTGAAAAATTCACGGACAAACCCCCCTAAATTGCCCAGCATTATTGTATCTTTATGAATATTTTGAATGTTAAATATTCCATGGTCGAATGGAATTTTCAAAGTTTAAAATAGAGGGTTCATCTCTTGATTGGCTCAAGCCGTATATACCATGAGGTCGCGAGTCTCGCTCCATAGGTCCTGTACTACGTCGATGACAATGTTTTGACACTCAGGGCGAAACAACACCCCAATAAAAAAAAATTAAAAAATAAACAACACTTCCTGAGACTGCAATTCAACTGAAGATTATTAGTAAAATATCAAATTTATAGTTGCAAGGTAATCAATTCAAAGACCAGCTGGGTTTTCTTACATTTAGATTTTTTTTACTTAAGTATGAAGATCAAGTAACCTGAGAAAACATACGGAGACCAAAATATTTAAAAGAAACGTCTTGAATGATGATTTTAATCTATCAGAATTCTGCTTAAAGGCCCCTAGGCGTCCTGAAAGGCCAGTAGGAGTCCTGAAAGGCCCCTAGGAGTCCTGAAATTCCCCTAGGAGTCCTGAAAGTCCCTTGGGAGTCCTGATAGTCCCTTGTGAGTCCTGAAGGTCCCCTAGGAGTCCTGAAAGGCCCCTAGGAGTCCTAGCAAAAGAAAAAAGGAGCCTGGAACGTTTTGAGACCAAATGATTACGAAGGATTCGATTACTTTTCCGACAAAAGACACTCTCCAAGAGGAGAAAAGGCGATATTGAAAATGTGAACCCTTATACAAACAGTCAAGGCATCTCCATTGAAATGGCTTCTGCGAATTCATAGAATGCCACCAAAATCACTTGACAGGACAGCAAAAAGAAGAATGGCATTTGAGAGAACGGTAAACAGCTAAGTGTTCAAATAAACCTGGCGCCGAATTATACTAATTTTACTCTAACAGCAGCCGATTCAAAACTATACCAGGAGCCGATTGATAGAAGTGACTTACTTAAAAAGAATAGCGAATATACGCTACTACTACTTGTGGGAAAAGTAAGAGTTAGAGCTGATTTCTAGTTGATATAATATTCGCTTGTTTGATGAATTAAGATTTTTGTAGCAAGAAAATTTACGCATAGCTAAACGACCCTAAAAACAAAGTTTTTTGATGATGATGATAAACCCTTTATAAAATGTATTTTCTAGCAATTGGGGTGGGGGAGGGGCTATTAAAAATTGTTAAAGCATGAATTCAAGAAACTTATAAAATCCCATTTACTGCTCCCCAAACTCCAAGCCCCTGAAATATATTCTAATGTGCCATTCGCTATTATACCGTAGATTTATTACACCAACAATTTCTTAACAACAGAAAGGAACATTACGCACCAAAAGCAGACGCGATATTTTTTTTAAATAGCATCTCATTTAGCGCAGTTATCTGGAATTTTGTTTCATGCAATCAGTGTCATCTGGTAGCGTTCAACTGCTATTTTGGGTGTTGTGGATGGGGCTGAGATTTCGATAAAATGTGCTGTCATTCGCATGTGCTGTCATTGGCATGTGCTGTCATTGACATGTGCTGTCATTGGCATGTGATGTCATTCACATGTGCTGTCATTGGCATGTGATGTCATTCGCATGTGCTGTCATTCGCATGTGCTGTCATTCGCATGTGCTGTCATTGCTGTCATTGTCATGTGCTGTCAATGCCAACATATATTTGTGACAAGATTCAAATAGCAATAATGGGAAAAATACAGAAATGTGGTTAGCAAGAAAGGAAATGCACTCTCGGATACTACTCTTCAGCTAAATGCTATTTTTTTATTTATTTCTTTTTTTACTGTTATTGTTCGCTGATGAAGGCTTCCTGCCGACACGTTCGTTGCTTTTTTGCGTTCCTCTTTTCAATTTTCCCATAGTTTGTTTCCCTGATGGCCAATATTCATTTCGATTGGTTGCCTGGTAGTGGGTCAATTAGCTGTCTGAAGACATTGCCTCACACGCACACACAGAAGAGAAGAAATGAACACGCGAATAAAAGAGAATTTAATATAGAGGATTTGATTGAACAGCCTCAAAAAAAAAACAAAGTTTTCCTCTTAATTCCTTCAAGTGCATTTCTAACAATTAGTTTGATTTTTATATCAATATTTTAATGTCCCATTGGCTTTTACGCCACATATTGATGGACTACGATGAGACGATTGCTTTGTCATGTGATAAGAGTAAGTACGAGTAAGACTTCCGGGAGGCTGTCTGCAACACGCTAGTCGCTCACAAATTTTTCTTCAAACAAATTTCTTTCTTTAATCATAACTGAATTATAATTATTGTCACATTTTATGAATGTCATTTAAAAAACACGTGTATTGAAGAATATTTTGAAAAGTAAAACTTGTAATTAACATTGGGGAAGCGCTGATAGAGACAAAGATTTTGCTTAAAAATTAATGATCATGGCTGATCAGCTGTTATCTGTTATGTGTAGCAGACAGCCTACCGAAGGCTTTCTCATATCACGTGACAAAACAAGGAAGTGACTCATCGAAGTCCATTAATATTACCAACTATTTCAGAAAAACAAAATAAAATAAGACAGTACCAAACGATACCAAACGCACTTCCGGTATTTTATTTTTAGAATCTCATTTAACGCAGTTATTGGGCATTTTATTTAGTGAAATCAATGGCATCAGATTAATGTCCTTCACCTTCCCTTTGAAAGACTGGACACACTTAATTTTTCGGGGGAGGTGGGATTTTACTTCCACTCACTCACTTCCTTTCTGTTCTTCTGAACTTGAGTTTTTCCAATGATGATGGAGTTTGTAAGTTAACATTTGTATACTGTATGATCATTATTAAGGCTGAAAATTATTATATTTTCTTTTATTGAAACAAATTTTGTCTGTCTAATTAATCAAATTAAGAAGCTTTGTCGCAGTCCAACACTCTTGTAACATTAAGGATGTGCTCTCTAAATATATATATGCATATTATATATATATATACTGTGTCATACGTATTCTGCAAATGTCAGTGAACATATTACTCCGCGGCAAGATTTATATGGGCCTGCTCCACCTAAGGCCCTCGTCTGTCTGGCTCGTAATGGATGAGTCAGTTACATTTAACCTACACTCACTAGAATAGAACGAGTGGGCCATTTGATTTGACCTTGATCTCACGAAATACATTGTATTTTTCCAGGCACTATCAAGATAAAGGCTAATAAAGAATGTAACGGAAGAACTAATTATCACACAACATTATCTAGCTACTAAATTCCAAGTTCGCTGTCGGGAAAGTTATCATTCTAATTAAGGATGTTAACTGTGATCGGATTTCCTATTTGTAGTTTCGAAACCGATAATCATTTGTTTTTTGTTGTTGTTTTTTGGTCACACAACCATAATCAAATTATGCATATTACTTGTTATGAAGGATGACGTGTTTTAAGACACGTCTATCTCACTTCCCACTTGCATGAACTCTCGTGAACTCTCGTGACCGCCTTTGAAGTGTGGCAAACAAAAACTTTCCCTTGTTTACAAAAAGCTTAGTTATTCAGAACCTTATAGAAGGATCTGGATAAAACGGGAAAAAAAACAATGCATTAGACGGTTCTAGACATTAGTAGGAAATGCCTATAAAAGGGCTGACCGATAGAGAGCGAGAGAGATTTTCATTTCCTTGATTACGAGGCATGCTGTGTGTCATTATACTTCGTTGTGTGTAGAGATTTTTATTTCCTCGTACAATTTTGTGCTCATTGTATTTTTATATACAGTGCCGGTACCATCAAATCTGTAAGTTTATAATTTTAATCATATTTCTCTTGCTGTTATTATTTAATTGAAGTTCACAAATTAAAAAGTTATCAATTGTAATTAGCTCTGGCCTTCATTGTCGTTTTATTTGTTATTATTTTTAAACTTTGGTATCGTTCTTTATTATGGACTGTTTCTAGAACGAGGCATTGACTAAAATTAAGAGATTAAATTCTCCATTTATAACGGTCCGTAATTCATGATTAAAAATAATGAAATATATTAATCTGTTAAAATAATAAATGTAACAAAAAATAATAAACAAAGGACATAAAAAAATATTTAAAAAACATTGTTTAACGTGGCTGCCATTTCTGTGAAATTGAGGTGGGGGGGGGGTAAGTTTTTAAAAATAGATCGCAGGCGCTAAGAATAAAATCAAAGATAGACTCATCTTTTCAAATATATATTCAGTGATAGATATTCGTTAAAAAGTGTACATATTGCTTACAGCGGTCTTGTCACTGGTAGTAAACATAGGGACTCCATCACGTGTTTGTTAGAAGGTACGTAAGTACCCGCTGTGCATGGGCCACGTGGTGTATAGCACTGGTATATTTAATATGTAGCATGGCAGGAAGCTCAACTAATAGATTCAACTAACTCTTATGATGATATAGAATGTGACACTCTGACTTTGGTGAGCAGAACAGTTGGGAATACATTGTAGAAACTGATAACCAGTTTAAATACGTATTCTTAAAAGCAATAACCAGTTTAAATACGTATTCTTAAAAGCAATAACCAGTTTAAATACGTATTCTTAAAAGCAATAACCGTTCTAAAACCGTATTCTAAAGCCTAAACTTAGTTCAAAACCGCATTCATAAGACCAATAACAGTTTCAAAACTTTATTCCTGAAAACCGATAATCCGTTGAAAAACAATATTCAAAAACCAATAACTGTTTGAAAACCGTATTCAAGAAACCAATAAAGAGCTCGCTGAAAGAAATCGATATTTACATCCTTAATTTTAATCATTAAACTCATTTTTTAACTCAACAATTTCTACTGTTGCTAGCACACTTTCATCATAGACAGAAGACTTAATGTTCATATAATCATTCACATCTAGTTTTTTTAATGTAAATTTAAAATTCGCACCCCCCCCCCCCACCCAAACCATTATTAAAATGTAATCTAAAGTTATTTCAGTGTAAGTTTTAGGGACGTCGCGAATAGTCTCCAACTAAATGAGATAGTAAAACAAGCAATAGGACGAAATAGAATGCTCAACTTTGATATCAGCAAGGGCGGTAATAATGGTCAATCAAACTGGATTTAACATTTCAACAGTCGCTTCCCGTGAGATTGCTGCCGCACCCTTGTTAAGTCCGGCTTCATAGTATATCAGTATTTTTTATATATTTTTTTAATGGGGGGGGGGGGGGGGGGGGTTATTCATGTTCTCTGTTATACTTTTCAAGTTTAGTCATACATCTGTTGACAAATCTGGTTTGTGTGACATCATTCCGCTAGTGATTGATTTTACTGCAACCAAATTCGTGACGTCTGTTGCTGGAATCGAACTTCCATATTTATAATTGTATTTCTCAGATGTGGAAAAAAAAACACAAAAAACCCACAAAAAGTTAACATCAACTCTTAAGGTTTGCTATAAATTATGTGCAAAATAAAAAAAAATGAAGAATATGCAGCATATCAATACAATATTTATTAATTTAATCATTTATTAAACTGATTGGATAGGATGTCTATAAATAGATTGGGGGATCTTTATTCTATGCGTTAAAGCAAATACACTATATTTTAACTTTGGTCTTAAAATACATTAGACCTATGTAAGTCTTGGGCCGCGAATACAATCAGAAAGGTAAAGATCTTTGAATATGTTAAAGGTATTGAGTCTGAAGTGTTCAACAAATCATAGAGTTATTGAGATGTAAGCACTAATGAGCGGAAACTTGAAGTGTAATAAATAAATATTTTGAAAATAAAACGTAACAAATAGGGATTGGTATTTTAAAATGCAATAAGTAGAGATTTCTTATTTAAAATGAAATAAATAGAGATTAGTTATTTAAAATGCAATTGAAAAATTGGAAATTAAAATGTAATGAAAGAGATTTGTTATTTAAAACGTAATAAATAGATATGTGTTATTAAATATGTAATAAATAGAGTTTTGTAATTTAAAATGTTATGAAAAGAGTTCGGTAATTAAGGCAATATTTTGATGAAAACCTCAAATATACACTGGGAAATATCAACTGCATAAATGAAGACAACTCCATTGGAAACTTAAAATATACTGAAGTAAGTTTGCAATGAAACAAATGAACACAAAAGTAACAACAGCAACTTATAATGCAATATTAGAACATGGGACTTTGAATGTTATATAAAGACATGTCTTTGCATAAGACATTGGGCTTCACATGCAGTAACTGGCAAAAGTATTTATATTACGTTGTTAAGCTTACCTTTATCTTGGGATCGGTCATATCCTGCTTCTCCTCCTCCTCAATGACATCCGGCTCAGCCACATCTTGAAACACCGTACCCAGCGCTACTTCCTCCAGCGACTGGAGCCTCAGAAACTTCCTCTTCATTCTCCGCCGCTGATACAGCCCCAGGTATGAGAAGTTAGTCTGACCATCCGCCTGGGCATAACGAGGTGAGGCGGGCATCTGCAAATATGTCGGCTGCGTTTCTTTGGCATCTTCGTACGTTTGATCAGAACCGGACGACGATTCTCTGCCCTCTGAACCCGCTCTTTGAAACGCGCCCGGGGCAGGGGCATCTGAGGTCAATTCGCTTCGCTCCTTCTTACAATCAGCCTGAGTAGGATCAGATGCTAACTGACTCTTTGCATTTTCCCCTTGTACTTTAAATTGATGCCGCTGAAAAACTTGCTGATTTGGTGTCGATGGCGGTGTCTGAAACTGATCGTAATTCTCATCCTCATCGCTGACATCCAACTCAACGTCCTCCATTCCCACCCCAAATTTCTGCATCTTCTGCTCCCTGGATGTGGACTTCTTCTCGTCGATTGTTTCAATAACACGTGACGTGTTCTTGTTCGTGTCCTCCCTGGACACCCCTAGGTCACGTGAGTTGTTTGCAAACCTGACGTGGTATTGGGTGTTCCTGGATGTGCCGTCGTCGGATTCAGAGGAGTTACGCTCTGCTCCATCACGATGTCGGCGCAGACTGGTTCTGTGTGGTTTGGGACTTCTTGACGAGTTGTCTGATGGAATACGAGCGACGCGCTGAACGTATCTCGTCTCACCAGAGTTGCGAATGGTCGACACGGCTTTAGGAACCTTGTTTTCCTTTAACTGCTCGCTACCGTTGTCCGAAGACATCACTACAGTGTCGACGACCTATTCAAGTATTTTGATATTATTTTCACCACAAAATACCAACAGTTGATCGTTGCTGAATTAACTTTTTTTTAAAATCTGAAATAAAAAATTAATAAAAACATGAAACAGTGTTGGCTGTGTTTTCAATATAAAAATAAACTTTAAAAAATTTTCATTGTTAACATGACTTAATATTTACTCAAAAATATAATTTCGAATTAGCTCTTTATCTCATATATTTGACAAGTTATGCTGAATAGATATCAGCAGACCATAGATGATGTTGTTACTTAAAGGCAGTGTAGTTTTTTTTAAAAAGTGGTTGATGGTGTCACGCAGTTACCTGTTTCGGTAAGTCGTTTACCTTCATACTTAAGATGCACAAAGTATGTCAAGGCCGCGTGTTATGACGTGTATTTGTCGTCATGGGATCACGTGTAGGTCACTAAACTCACTCTTATAATAATTCTTATCTGGTAATCTCAAGAAATTGACTCTTATATTTAAATGGTGTCTCATTGCTTGGTCAATGAATAGGGAGCGAGAGGGAAACACGTGTCCAGGAAGATCTGATGGACGAATCCCAGCACAGCTCTCACATATAGGGTAATAGATGGGCCTATCCCAGTACAGCTCTCACATATAGGGTAATAGATGGACCTATCCCAGCACAGCTCTCACATATAGGGTAATAGATGGACCTATCCCAGTACAGCTCTCACATATAGGGTAATAGATGGACCTATCCCAGTACAGCTCTCACATATAGGGTAATAGATGGACCTATCCCAGTACAGCTCTCACATATAGGGTAATAGATGGACCTATCCCAGTACAGCTCTCACATATAGGGTAATAGATGGACCTATCCCAGTACAGCTCTCACATATAGGGTAATAGATGGACCTATCCCAGTACAGCTCTCACATATAGGGTAATAGATGGACCTATCCCAGTACAGCTCTCACATATAGGGTAATAGATGGACCTATCCCAGTACAGCTCTCACATATAGGGTAATAGATGGACCTATCCCAGTACAGCTCTCACATATAGGGTAATAGATGGACCTATCCCAGCACAGCTCTCACATATAGGGTAATAGATGGACCTATCCCAGTACAGCTCTCACATATAGGGTAATAGATGGACCTATCCCAGTACAGCTCTCACATATAGGGTAATAGATGGACCTAACCCAGTACAGCTCTCACATATAGGGTAATAGATGGACCTATCCCAGTACAGCTCTCACATATAGGGTAATAGATGGACCTATCCCAGTACAGCTCTCACATATAGGGTAATAGATGGACCTATCCCAGTACAGCTCTCACATATAGGGTAATAGATGGACCTATCCCAGTACAGCTCTCACATATAGGGTAATAGATGGACCTATCCCAGTACAGCTCTCACATATAGGGTAATAGATGGACCTATCCCAGTACAGCTCTCACATATAGGGTAATATATGGGCCTATACCAGCACAGCTCTCACATATAGGGTAATAGATGGACCTATCCCAGTACAGCTCTCACATATAGGGTAATAGATGGACCTATCCCAGCACAGCTCTCACATATAGGGTAATAGATGGACCTATCCCAGTACAGCTCTCACATATAGGGTAATAGATGGACCTATCCCAGTACAGCTCTCACATATAGGGTAATATATGGGCCTATACCAGCACAGCTCTCACATATAGGGTAATAGATGGACCTATCCCAGTACAGCTCTCACATATAGGGTAATAGATGGACCTATCCCAGCACAGCTCTCATATGTAGTGTAATAGATGGACCTATCCCAACACAGCTCTCATATATAGGGTAATAGATGGACCTATCCCAGCACAGCTCTCACATATAGGGTAATAGATGGACCTATCCCAGCACAGCTCTCACATATAGGGTAATAGATGGACCTATCCCAACACAGCTCTCACATATAGCACAATAGTAAGTTTAGGTACGAAAACAATCAACATATTTCATCAGGCTGTATTCTTATTACCATGATTTAAATGTGGGCCATTGGCTTGGCTGTCTCAGTAAGGGAGTTTGAATTTTTGCCCTTGACTCTGCTGTGTCACTATAGGAGGTGATTAATATATTTTTTGGGGGGTTAAAAAATGTTTTTAAATAATTTGTATGTCACAATAAGAATATGTGTGGTGACGCTAAACGCAAGTATCTCTGCGTCTGTGTGTGACCTTTACATACCTACTCCTCGCCCTACGGAGGTCAACGATGTCTTACATGAAACCTTCTGTCCGCCTTAACTTTATTTCAGTTAACAACAGATTTCCTGCAGGGAAAAAACAAAACAAAGCTGTAATTTGTGTGTTCTGTCACAACGGGATGTGACGGGCTGCACAGCAGTAAAATGTTGCTTGTTAGCGTCATCTACGGAGCAAAGCTACCCAACACACGTTCAAAACTAAACTTTGATCTTAAAAAATAATAACACATACGCATTTACTGTTTTAATTGGAATTTTTAAGAATTATATTTAAATGTACGAAATACTCAAAATAAAAATTATTTTTTAAAAAAATAAGAACAACAACAAACGAACAATTAAAGTTTTTTTTTTTTTAAAACTACCAGAATTATTTTTGGGGGATTTGTTTGGAATTTAAAGAATTCAATTTCGGGAGGACGGTAGTAGGGCCATTATTTGTTAGCTTAGATTAGAATCCTCTTTGATAAATTACAGACCAGCCACCTGTTGTAAAATCCATTATTGCACGGCAGTGTAATAAACAAACTGTTTGCATTGAATGCGTTCTATCACTGAAGTGGACCCCCGGCTACGCCAGAAAACCTATATTCATCTTTATTTAACATGGTAAAAACAAAAAAATCCAAAGTAATCTTTAATTATCAAACTGAACCGAAATGAAGCCTCATTGTTGAAATAATTTTTGAATTTATTATTTTTAAATGTGGTCACAACATTTAAAGAACAGACTCGTATACAATTTTGAGAGCAGTGTTCTGCGGCCGCCTTAATAGGGTTTTTTTTATTTCTAAGAGCGGAAAACGTCAAATCGCGTTACGATTTAGACAATTTTTTTATAAAACAACTTCTAAAAAATGTATTTCAGACTAGATATAACAACAGAAATGTGTAAAATCTTCCGTAAAACAAATATAAACACTTTGTCATCTAGGTTAGGGCCCTCTATTCTGGCTCACATTAACCTAGAAGTATCGAACAGCTATGGAGAGATTGGCCAATTGCGAAATATCTGGATGTTTTATTAATATTTTAACGACATTGGCCAGACTGTACGACCGGATGGTCTATAAAGTTCAGATTTCGTTAGATTTAAAAATGTCATCAGTTGATTACTCTTTAGGTTATCAAGTTAAGACTTAGTTATCAAGTTAAGACTTAGTTAGCTTTAGAAATTGTCATCAGTTAATTTTTCTTTAGGTTATTAAGTTCATACTTAACTTCTTCTCTTCTCTATATTAAGGGCCCACGATCAATTTAGAAGTGTCATGAGTTGATAAAGCCAGCTTGATTTGTGTAACAACCACTTGATAGTCACAATGGTGATGTGGGTGGTAAACAATACATGTTGATTGGCAGTATACCGATTATTATAATTAGGCTAACCCGATGTGACGGTGAGACTAGGATCGCCCCGTTTTAGCCAGGGCCGTCCTAGTTCGGCCAGCACGGTCCCAGTCTGACCAGCACAGTCCTTGTTCGACCAGGACGTCCCAGATAGACCAGGGCCGTTTGATTTTGACCAGGTCCGTCCCAGTTTGACCAGGAACGTCCTAGTCTGACCAGGACCGTCCCAGTTTCACCAGGACCGTCCCAGTTTGACCAGGACCGTCCCGGCTACGAGGGCCGTCATAGTTTGACCAGGACCGTCCCGGCGAACAGGGCCGTCTCAGTTTCACTAGGACCGTCTCGGTTTAACTAGGACCGTCATAGTTTGACCAGGACCGTCCCAGTTTGCCCAGAACCGTCCCGGCGACAAGTGCCTTCATAGTTTGACCAGGACCGTCCCGGCGACCAGGGCCGTCTCAGTTTGACTAAGACCGTCTCGGTTTGACTAGGACCGTCATAGTTTGACCAGGACCGTCCCGGCGACCAGGGCTGTCATAGTTTGACCAGGACTGTCCTGGTGACCAGGGCCGTCCTGGTTGACCAGAACCAAATTGGTTTGGAAATTTTTCTTCGTTTCATGCTCAGTTTTGTAAAAAACTTCATTTCTCCTATGTTCGAATATGAGAAGTCGGCGTAATACGGCGCTTACAACATACAACACCATCTCCATACCGGTGAGAATATAGAAGCAGCATCCTAGAATTATAGCCAGTAAGCATCTCACGACTGTAATACATGTTTCATGATTGAGCTTTTTCAGATATTTTGGACACAAAAGCATGACGTCATTTCTTAGAGAGTAGAGTAAGTTGAGAGTTATGAACGTATCAACAATCCTTAACTACCCAAATATCAGAACACCAGGTGGATTTTGAGACCATGCTTAAAACAAAGTGGCATGCATTGACTACACCCTCCTCGGGGCGCATGTCCATAGTTGCGCCCCTACCCCTTTAAGGTTGTAATACAAACTTAAGAAATAGTTTCCCCGGCCTCCTCCCCCCCACACCAGAATTCGCCACTGTTGATCTTTCCAGGTTTCAACTCTTAAAAGTATGATAAACTTACTATAATAAGATCAGAAATTAGTTAATCTCTGTGTGTATATGCGTTAAGTCTTTGTATCATTGCTCACATTCTCTCTCATTGCTATATTACAATATATGTCTGAAATTCTTTTGATATGTCGGTCGAAGCATCTATGCATTTATAACCTGAAATAAATTTGAAGTCTACCGGGAACTGTACTCACTAACCTACTCTATACATTTCAAAATCTACCAGGAAATCTACTCACTAACCTACTCTATACATTTCAAAATCTACCAGGATATGTACTCACTACTGCATTTAAAAGTCTATTAGGATTATGTAATCCCTACTGTACTAGGATACTGTACTCATTAACCTACTGTATGAGATGAACAACTTTCAAAAGACCAGCCTCAGAGACATTCTAAACATCAAATGACTTGACAAGGACATGGACACCGAGATATTTACACAGACAGGACAAGGACACATACACCGAGATACTTGCACAGAGAGGACAAAGACACGGACACCGAGATACTTGCACAGACATACAAGGACACGGACACCGAGATACTTCCACAGACAGGACAAAGACACGGACACCGAGATACTTGCACAGACAGGACAAGGACACATACACCGAGATACTTGCACAGAGAGGACAAAGACACGGACACCGAGATACTTGCACAGACATACAAGGACACGGACACCGAGATACTTGCACAGACAGGACAAAGACACGGACACCGAGATACTTGCACAGACAGGACAAGGACACGGACACCGAGATACTCGGACTGGCAGGACAAGGACACAGACACTGAGATACTGGCACTGGCAGGACAAGGGCACAGACACCGAGATACTCGGACTGGCAGGACTAGGACACAGTCACCGAGATACTCGGACTGGCAGGACAAGGACACATACACCGAGATACTTGCACAGACAGGACCATCCCACCACTTTCCCCAGGATTCACATCTTTTTACTCTTTTCCCAGCTCCGTCGGGCAGGGACAGCTTTTGAGAATGAAAGACGACCACTTGATTTATAGATTATTTAATGGCGAGCGTGTAATTAACTGGCGGACAGCCGAAACTTTTCAAAGATACAACCGGTTGTCGTAGTGCTACACCGTAAAGAAAGATTCTATACAACCAGAAACCGACACAGCAGCTGCTGTATTCCCTTCGGTATTTTCCCCTCGCAGAAGACAAAAGACAATCCTTATTGAGTCGTTGTCACAACTGCACCTAGAGATGTCCCATCCAACCTTTCCACATTCTGCACAAGAACATTTCGCACTAGAGTTTTGTCGGCCAGTTGCGTCAGCCCCGATCAGATGAATACTGTGATCATCTTCGAACTTACTGAAGAACTTGACAATGTGTCGTAAAAACATATTGTAGTTGTGAGAAAAAACATTAAGCAACCCTTTAAAATATAGTTTTTCGTATAAATCATTTATATCCCTTTTATTATTTTTTTCATTTTATATTAATATTCTAATGTCCAACAACATATATATATATTCATGACACTTGTTAAGAAAACTGCACTGTAAAGGGGTTTGGTTCCAATAGTTTCTGTACTAAACAATTAAATCATGCAGGGCACAACGAGAGGAGGGAGAAGAAGAGGAAGACAGAAAAAAAGATGGGAAGATAACATCAAGGAGTGGACGGGATTAAAACAAGGCGATGCTGTGCGTAGTGCAGAAGACAGAGAGGAATGGAGAAGAATAGTTTTCATGTCATCTGTGGCGCCCCAACGGTCCAAGGACTAAGGGACATGATGATGATGATGAATGTCTCACCAAATTTAACCCTGCACATTCATTTCACCAAATATTTCAAAAAATAATTGAAAATACTACGCACCTTAAACATTTGCGATATCTTATTTTTGTTTTAAAAATCTCATTTTTCGAAGTTATCAGGAAATTTATTTCCTTCATCGTTTCTTTGAGAAAAGGAAAAACTGATTTTTTGGGGGGGAGGGGCTGAAAACTAGAAAGAATGTGTTGTCATTGGAAACAAATCTATGTGCCAAGTTTAAGCTTGATAGGTTGACGTAAGAGTCATTTAATTTGTTCTAAATATTTTCCCAGTCAGAATAACAGGTGTACACTGAAATCTGAGGTAATTGGTATTTTGTAAAAAAAAAAACAAGAGCAACAAATCAAATGTTTCTAATGGCGCACATATCCATTGACTTGAATTTGATACTGGACATAACGTAAGAGGTGTTCGAGATTTTGGCTTTAACTAAGGCACTTTGTGGCTAGAAGAAAGGGCCCTTAGCTACAATATGTAACAACTGTCCTTGATAAGCAGACGATTAAACGCCAAACACTAACGCCCGGTTCAAGATAATTGGACATATTGCCCACATGGATCTACGGATAATCGGGCCTGTACCTCGTCCATATAGATGTTATGATAGTAATGTTATGGTTTCGTCCAATCAATTATTCCACCATTTTGTTCTCTATATCCAACAATCTGCCCTCATTATGTCTCTATATCCACTAATAAGGCTGCACAATGTTCTCTACATCCACAAATCTGACACTAATATTTTCGCTATATCCACCAATCTGCCACCAGTGTCAACTTATTTTGGTCTATAACCAGACAATCAACAGAAAACTAGATTGATTTTACGGTGTGTTCATCCTTGACTAACTACAGTCCTCAATTGTTCAACCCATCTAGCAAAAGACCTTTTAAAGACCTAACAATTTACACTGTAAACTAAATGAAAGGATTTAGTTATTTGAAGATTAATTATTGGTCCATATTATGATTGGTCCAAAGCAAGATGAGACTAATCGATCACTTACATTTGTTAAAAATAACAGTTACATAGGCAGGACCATCTCACCCCTTTCCTGTTCAAACTTCAAAAAGCACAGAATAATGCGGCTCGCATTGTTCTTCGTAAACTCAAATTCGACCATGCTGAAACACTTATGCAACTCTGTGCTACCGCTGCTTGCATGGCCTGGCGCCGTCCTATCTCAAAGCGCTCATGACGCCTTATGTACCCACTAGACAACTCCGCTCATCCGATAGTGGCAAACTCTCCATACCGCGTGTTCGCCTTGAGACTTACGAAAGGCGCACGTTCGCATTTGCTGGCCCAACAATTTGGAACACCCTTCCTTACGCTCTCAGAAACATCCAGACACCGGAGTCCTTCAAACCCGATTTGAAAACTCATCTATTTCGCAAACACCTGCTGGGGTGATGTTGTCTACCATCTTTTTCAGCTAGCTATTATCTCCTAGATTTAACTTTGTACCGCGCTTCGAGCCTTTGGGGATGAAGCGTGATTTTTCAAATGAACTTTATTATTATTATTATTATTACTTTTAATGTATATTCATTTTAATTACAACATTGCAATGGATTGCAGTATTTCCTTTTTTTGGGGTTTCTTTTCAAATAAAAAAAAATATGGAATAGAATAGAGCAAGTTGTAAGCAACATATGTGAAACTACAATTCTCATTGTTGTTTAAATGTTATACATTTTAAATCAACAATCACTCAGAGAAATAACCGACATGGCTTACAGTGAATTCAAGCAGCTATCCATAATATCTTTTCTAGAATTTGCTATCAACAATGTACCATAATATATGTGCATGCATGCACTAAAAAACAATATAACCTGATATCTTTGCAAGCATGCAGTAAAAACAATGTACCCTGATATCTTTGCAAGCATGCACCATAACAATATACCCTGATATCTTTGCAAGCATGCACCATAACAATGTACCCTGATATCTTTGCAAGCATGCACCATAACAATGTACCCTGATATCTTTGCAAGCATGCACCATAACAATGTACCCTGATATCTTTGCAAGCATGCACCATAACAATGTACCACCGATATACTCTAACTATTTGGCAGTAACATTATCTTAAGTTCGTGTATTAGAAACGATGCCCCACGAAAAAAGAAATGTCGTTGTGACCTAAGGGTGTGCTGGACTAGATTCATGTCAAGGAGAAGAATTTTATCTTACAGCCAAACTATAATCACATCACAATTATCAGCAGCAGTGGCGCAGCTATGGTTAGTGCCGCCCGTACCGCAATATCAGGAGGAAGTAGTGCGCCTGGGGGCGGATAGACTCTGCACTCCACTTCCTATGCCACCGATCAGTAGTAATGCATTTCTAGGTTTTTTCATTTAGGAATTGTGACAACGTCGAATAGTACAATGAAATTGCTGTCAACTATTGCATAATCATAATGTATACATGACACTTGTTATGAAAACTTTACATTAAAGGGGTTTGGTTCCAATAGTCTCTATAATAAACAATGAATATATCCCAAGCTAAAGTACCTTGTGAAACTACAGTTAGTGCATAAAAAAATATTATTAATGATCACATAGCGTCTTGTAACTTGAAGTATGTCATAATAGATGTGAGGACCACACATAGTACGAACCTCGCCATTGTTATCTTACCCTCATACATACTCCCTTGAACAATAAGGGTAATGTCTTGTTCACACTCGCCACACAAGTACCAGGTGACCCCGCTCTGCGCCACTATTGATAGCGCGTTTTAGCGACGCCTGGATTATGAGCCTTGTTGCAAGCTTACAAGGGGCGCATTATTGTACTCTGTACATATTATTCCCATGTGTGTAAATGTGTAGATCAGCGGTCCTTAATCGTTTGAGGAAGTCCTATTGTTCTACAATGATTATCACACAGTGTTAGCAAATATCTATTTTTGTTTCTCGTTGTATTTTTGTATCTTTCTTCATCTATCAACTATTATCCGAGAAACATATATTTGTTGGATCTGAAATATACTTTTCATTATGAACGATTTCAGAGAAAACTAATGGTGTATTCTTTACAAATCTATTTTGCATTCGCGATGTTGGTGAACCAGAAGATAGCGCAGCTGCATCTGTTTAAACAATAACAAAAAAAACGATGAAATAATTACACCCTTTGAACCCTTGCCATTGTTACCAAGCAGCTATAACTCAAATGCTACGTGTGGGATATTACACAGCAGCTATAACTCAAATGCTACGCGTGGGTACCTTACTGACCTGTTATATCAATACCTGGCTGTTATATACCTATAATCAGGGTAGGCGCCGGACTAAGATTAGCCCGACACTGTAACCATGGCAATAATTGAACGACAAACTAAGAAGAGATTCTTTCATTTAGCAAATGATCATTTTAATATAAGACGAATCCATCAAGTCGAAATCATAGACCCTCCACGCCATGTTATCGGCAGCTGCCTATTCCAATAGTGGCTCATTTAACAGCTTTTGGAACAGTTACTTTGTACTACTCTGTACAACACTAGCTGGTCTACAATTCGACAGTTGAATGAAATAAAACATGAAATATTGTACTATGTTCCTATAACATGAGATATTGTACTATATTCATGTAACATGAGATATTGTACTATATTACAATAACAAGCGATGTTTTACTATATCCTTATAACATGAGATATTGTACTATGTTCCTATAACATGAGATATTGTACTATATTCCTATAACATGAGATAGTGTACTATATTCCTATAACATGATATATTGTACTATGTTCCTATAACATGAGATATTGTACTATGTTCCTATAACATGATATATTGTACTATTTTTTTATAACATGAGATATTGTACTATATTCCTATAACATGAGATATTGTAATATGTTCCTATAACATGAGATATTGTACTATGTTCCTATAACATGAGATATTGTACTAAATTACAATAACATGCGATATTTTACTTTATTCCTATTACATGAGATGTTGTACTATGTTCCTATAACATGAGATATTGTACTACGTTCTTATAACATGAGATATTGTACTACGTTCTTATAACATGAGATATTGTACTATATTCCAATAACATGAGATATGGTACTATATTCCTATAACAAGAGATATTGTATTATATTCGTATAACATGAGATATCGTACTATATTCCGATAACATTAGATATGGTACTATATTCCGATAACATGAGATAGTGTACTATGTTCCTATAATATGAGATATTGTACTATGTTCTTATAACATGATATATTGTACTATGTTCCTATAACATGAGATATTGTACTAAATTACAATAACATGCGATATTTTACTTTATTCCTATAATATGAGATAGTGTACTATGTTCCTATAACATGAGATATTGTATTATATTCTTGTAACATGAGATATGATACTATATTCCGATAACATGAGATATTGTACTACGTTCTTATAACATGAGATATTGTACTATATTCCGAAAACATGAGATATTGTATTATATTCTTATAACATGAGATAGTGTACTATATTCCGATAACATGAGATATGGTACTATATTCCGATAACATGAGATATTGTACTACGTTCTTATAACATGAGATATTGTACTATATTCCGAAAACATGAGATATTGTATTATATTCTTATAACATGAGATAGTGTACTATATTCCGATAACATGAGATATGGTACTATATTCCTATAACATGAGATATTGTACTACGTTCTTATAACATGAGATATTCTACTATTTGCTATAATATGATACACTGATTCTGATGTGGACGAAATATTTTGTTACTTTTATCGTTGGGTCACCTTTTATTTTATTATCGATCCAGACAAATAGCATATCAATGTATAGTTCATGGAAACCGTCAGTTTTATAGAGCAGTTTTAGAGTGCAGATGTAGAGTGCAGCTGTAGAGTGCAGCTGTAGAGTGTAGTTGTAGAGTGTAGCGGTAGAGTGCAGCTGTAGAGTGTAGTTGTAGAGTGCAGCTGTAGAGTGTAGTTGTAGAGTGCAGCTGTAGAGTGTAGTTGTAGAGTGCAGCTGTAGAGTGTAGTTGTAGAGTGCAGCTGTAGAGTGTAGTTGTAGAGTGCAGCTGTAGAGTGTAGTTGTAGAGTGCAGCTGTAGAGTGCAGCTGTAGAGTGCAGTTGTAGAGGGCAGTTGTAGAGGGCAGTTGTGGAGGGCAGTTGTAGAGGGCAGTTGTAGAGGGCAGTTGTAGAGGGCAGTTGTAGAGGGCAAGTGTAGATTGAATTTTTATAGTGCACAGACTTTAAATAGATTCAACATATTCAAGATTCAAGATTGTAAATAAATTCCATTTCACATTATCAAAGGCAAGTTAATTTGTTCTGCACAATTAGTCTCCTAAGATAACGATAGTGGTAAGGAAAATCTGATTGAATCAATGGTAGGTGCATTCAATTAACTTTGATTTTCTAAGGTGTGCAGTGCCTGCGAAATGCATTACTTTGTTTGTGTCTCGGAGGAACGGAAGAATACTGACAAAATAAAGAGGAGAGTGAACACAGACGTTGAGATGACCCAGATGGTGGCTCAGATAAAAATACCTTGTGAGCGAGTAACATTGATTTACACTAGTAAAAAAATAATAATTTTGCTATCTAAATATTTATGAATTAGTTTATATGATAAATGTTTGCCAACCCAAAACAGTATTATAGTAATAAAAAAAGTCAAGAACTGAGCCCACTCAAGTTTATTCAAACAGGACTTCACCCAATCCCCTGGCCCTGAAAAGGTGGGGGGGGGGCGGGGATATAGAGGCCTATACCTTTGTGATTGACTAAAGGAAGTCAGCAGTTAATTCGGCAGAAACCGTGGGATCGAAAACACATGGGCGGAGCAAGAATGTTTATCATGTGGAAGATAGATCACTGTCAAAAGCGTACAATGTGTACGATTGTACACTGACAAACATCTATCATAAGCAAGATAGCACGCTGTCAATAATGTATCATAAGCAAGATAGCACGCTGTCGATAGTGATCCTGAGCATGATATCACAATGTTAATGATGTATCATGGGCAAGATTTCACACTGTAAATAGTGTATCATAAGCAAGATTGCACGCTGTCACTAATGTATCATGAACAAGATTGCACACTGTCATTAGTGTATCATGAGCAAGATTGCACGCTGCCAATAATGTATCATGAAAAAGATTGCACACTGTCAATAGTGTATCGTGTTGAAGATTGCACACTGTTTATATAAACTTGGTCACCGAATTTAAAAAAACAACAACTTACATAGATGAAAACCATACAGTTTTTTTGTTTAATAAACGAAACAGAAAGTGGCAAACTCTCTCACACACACACATACAAACCACTATATCATCTCATCCAACAGACAGTGGCAAACTCTCTCACACACACATACCAACCACTATATCATCTCATCCAAGAGATGGTACCAAACTCTCTCACACACACATACCAACCACTATATCATCTCATCCAACAGATGGTACCAAACTCTCTCACACACACATACCAACCACTATATCATCTCATCCAACAGATGGTACCAAACTCTCTCACACACACATACCAACCACTATATCATCTCATCCAACAGATGGTACCAAACTCTCTCACACACACATACCAACTACTATATCATCTCATCCAACAGATGGTACCAAACTCTCTAACACACACATACCAACCACTATATCATCTCATCCAACAGATGGTGCCAAACAGAAACATAACATCCGCAAGTTGGTTAAGTTATACTTTTATAGAGAATTCCAAATATTTGCGTTATTCTTTTAACAAAAAATTTTAAGATGGACATTTAAAAAAAATGTTGAAGTGTTCCCAGTGGTCCCAGCGTTCCAGTGGTCCCAGTGTCCCAGTATTGCCATTATCCCAGTGGTCCCATTGTCCCAGAGTCCAAGTCTCTCACCCGCCACCCTAACGTGTTTAATATTAGTTTTAAAAAAACAGAATCCGCTCCTGCATGGAGTTATTTGACGTAATTGTTAACCAAGTGCCTCCGCCCCTGTATTTCTTTGTTTCCCTCCTAAGACCCACCGAGCCATAATGATGGTAAACAACGACTTCTCTTGGCGAGTAGACCATGCATTAGATGTGGGTCACAGAACTCACATTAAGACGGAGTTCGGGAAAGATAAAAGTGGGGTGGATCTGAGCCAAGACATTTTTTTTTCCGTAGTCGACATTTGGCAAACGTGATGAGCTGCCGAGAATGTGGCGGCTATGATCGTCATGGGGTGATTCCAGCCGGTCACGGTTGGGGTAGCTATGTTATATACGTTTTTTTTTAATAATTGGATTCTGCTAGAGTTATTAGGAGCAGGACATAAAACTACGTACGTTTATTAGTTAACATTTTTTTATATAACAATTGTGCTATGGAAAAAAAATGTATAATAGTAAATTTCCAGACAATAAATATAAACCAGCCTAAAATATCGATCATAATGAAACTGGGGCCTACAAAGGATCATAGGCAAAGTTATATATTAATAATGAAAACTTTTGTTGTTTTTTTATAGAAAAAAGCTTTAGAAAGCTATCTATTTTTTTTTAATTCTTAGCAATAATCAAATAACATATTTAATTGCTAATAAAATGTTGACATAACAACTACGTTATATTAAATAAGTTTATTTAATTTAATGTGATTGACATTATGACATTATGTAACCTCGGCTAAACTAAAATAGACAATATCCTTGTGTCAGTCATGGATTAATTTTATGCATGATATGTGTATACTTTTGAAAGCGTTACATCGTTTTTAAATTTTTATACAAAAAATATCACCCGTTGTTATCGATATAACAATGGCAGGCCCTTTGCGATAATCTCGACCTGCTATTTGCGAACACTCAACACAATTCCGTACATCATTAAAAGTTTTACGAAGTATTTATCTCCTATACATTATACGCTTACTCAAACCATTCCCGCGCCCTTAAACTACACGTATCTTTTCTATAAACATGACTTTCAATTACAAAAAATCTAAATAATCGCTAATTAAATCATAATTGTCAGAAAAGAGTTTACCGAAGGCTGATTACTACGATAGAGAAATACTTGTGAAGTCATTGTCGTGTGTTATAAACTGTTTATTGTAGGGCATACACTACGACTTTTCGTGCCCCTAAACTAAAATTATTTTTTAATAAAAATTTTGAAAACAATCTTAAATTTACAACAAAAACTAAATATACCATTTCAATTATATTTTATATATTAACAGGCTGGGGTATCGCGCTTTATAAGACAACTAATAATAATTTTATTCAGAAATATGATTTATCTCATAACAATATACGCCCACTTTTTGTTCGCAAAGTAAAAAGAAAAATATATTTTCATTTTTTGAAAGAAACTCTTAACCCATCTCTATTTTGAAAATTAAATTTTCACTTGTGAAAATGATTGGGCTTTGATATTGATGGGTATAATTATGTAAATGTACCTACGTTTTGTTAACTTCATTGAGTTTTTTAATTGGTAAACATGTCTTTATTTGTAAAATGAGAATATAGCATCTATTTTTCACAATTGTAATATCGTTGGATTGATAGATATTGTCATCCACGCAAAAATATACACACCTTATTTCCTACCCCGAAAATATATGTACCTAAGTAGGTTAGTTATTTATCAAATTCATTCTGAGGCGTATCTTGTGCTGCCTGTGGCAAAATGAAAGAATCGGATTCAACCCCCCCCCACACACACACACTTTTCCACAGAGTTTAAAAAAATTAATAAAATTATCCACTGGATTGTAACCCCTTTACGTACGCAAAAAATACATTTTTTTGCACTTCACACGTTTGTCTTTATTTGGATCAGTGATAAGTGCATTATTTATGGCATCCTTCCGTCTTCGTGAGACGATGGAGTAGCTATGTAGGCCTACACTTCCACGAGTGGCTAACCTGGCCAATCATGAAATGATAATCTGGACTGCATTTCTCAGGAGAAGATTGATTCCTGGTTAATGTTGGCCTTCCATGTTGCTCTTTTTGCAAACGTCCAAATATCTCAGGCGTGGCCTCCCTATACGTCTTGTCCCTTCTGCCAACTCTCCATACAGCAGCATGTTTCTAATACGGCCTTCCTCCATTCTCCTAACACGGACTAACCAGCGATGGCGCCACTTGCTAAGAGCTAAGAATACGCTAAGAATACGCTTAACATTTTGGCATTGTGGTAACTGCGTGTGAGAAGTACAATGGCGAGCTTCACCCGCCTAGTGGTGACGAGGTCTAGCTGGTGCCAGTGGCTGGAACGTGGATGTCCTGAATTTTATTTTTACATTTGGTTTTCATATCTTTTAAATAGGGATTAAAAAATTTAAAATAGCTCCTTAGTTGCTACTTTAAATGTATTTGCAATTTTTAATAATACTACTTAAACTTTTTCTGAAATAAAAGTGGAAAAATAAATGTATTTAAATTTATTCGTTTTCCATAAAATAATAGAAAATACTATGATTGTTTGTTAAGAATCCTAACTTATTTATAAATAATTCGTTTCTTTGTCGTTACAGTCAGGCTAGCTCTAACTTATATATACATTAACGTCGCTTTTGTGTGTGGCTGGCTGACAATAACTTCTGACACCTAATTGAAAATAAAATAAAGTCCCGATAACTGCGCTAAATTAGATTCTTTTTACATTTTTTTAATATCGCAACTGCGTCAGGTGCGCAATAATTTCTTTAGTATTGTAAAAAAATTTGCTAAAATCAATCTGCTTCGTATAAGCGGGTGGATCATTAGACTATCAAAATACATTAAGGGCGTAAATAATTTCTTGTAGCGAGCCTTGGGGGTTTGGAAACCCTAATTGTCATACTTATTAAGTGCTTTACTTCAAGACGTGTTTTGTCAAAGTTACTGCCTAATTGCTTGACATTAAATTTCATAAAGGATTTATACGAAAAACATTGTTTTTATAGGTGTTGTTTAATTTTAAATCCTATATCGCTTTTGTGAGTGGGTGGCTGGCTGGGTGGCAAAATATTCGGACGGCTAATTGACCCATTTCCGGTCAAGTTATCGAGCTGGAACTCGTTTCTGATGACAACATGCAATCAAATTATCAGCCCCACTACCCAACCCCAACAAGCAGAAAATAAGTTTTTCCTGTTTTTGATTTCGAACGTAAAAGGGAAATTCCCAATAACTGCGCTAAATGAAATGCTATAAAAATATCGCAACTTCGTTTCTAAATATTAGGTAAAAATGTGCGGTGTAAAAGCGGATGGGTCATTAGAATATCAATATAGTTCATCGGCATGAAAAAAATACTGTTTGGTTTTGAGCCTTGAAAGGCGAGTGGGAGAAGCAATAATTGATATTTTTAAGTGGGTTACTTGTATGAATATTTTTTTTCAAATTTTCCGCCTCACCCCCCATGGCTAGATATCACATTTTATAAAGGATTAATAGAAAAACTTTGTTTTTAAGGGTTGTTTAATTTCATTTCTGAGCACTAGCGTTTGGATGTGTCACAAAACTTATAAATTGTGACAATTTTAAGTAAGATTTCTTAATATTTAGAAATAAAAATAATAACTTTAAGAAACTGCTTTCACTCACTTCTTAACTAACATCACCTAGAAATGTAACGCTAAGCTATCATCGCATTACCTATGCTCTATTTACCACAAATTTATACAACCTTCCTGGCCACTTCCGGCACTGTTATGTCTATCTTCCTCTGATTTGCTACCACTTCGTGTTTGCTTGAGTCTCTCCTCATGTCTCCATGCACTCTCGTTACAATGGCAAAATCCTTCTCATCTTTGAAAATAAAGCCGGAAACAAACAAACACATTTTTTAAAAAAAAAACACAGCTTCCTGGACAGTCACTTTGATTGGTTGCCAAGCTTCTCTTCTTTCTAGCCATCTATACCGATGAGTAATCAATTCATCGTTCTTCGGTACAACATCTTTACGTTTCATGGAAGAGATTCTTTCCTTAATGAAAAAAACTTTTTGCACTCATCTACTTAACGATCTGAAACATCTCAAAGAGGTTCGATGCGTCTTAAATCTAGTATAGAGGTACGACAAAGCAATGTATGCCTCCTTCAAGTAAATTGAAATAGCCCCAAAGACAAAGGCGAATCTTTGGGAATAGCCTAGCACAATCCCTGCCCCACGATAGGATATTCTTTAGCCACTAGTGGTCATTGGACAAAAATTATTTAGCATCTGAAGCTTTCATGTTCACTAAATTATTTTGTAGATAGTATATATACTAGAAGGTTGAGCCACAAAAATTTCTGCCAAAATATTAAATGCATCCGGTTTGTCCACGAAATCACTAGCACAGCTAACAAGGGCGCACCTATGAAAGGCACAACTATGGAGGGCACCGCTATGGAGGGCACCGCTATGGGTGGCATATTTATGGAGGGAACATATATGGATGCTACATTTATGGAAGGCACACCTATAAAGGTCATATCTATGGACGGCACATTTGTGAGAGGCGTAGCTATGGATAGCACATTTATGGAGAGCATATTTATGAAGGGCAGAGCTAGGAGAGGCACAGCAATGGAGGGCAGGGAACAGCTATAAAAGGTCCAGCTATAAAAAGCACAGCTATGGAGCCCACAGCCATGGAGGACAAAGCTAAGATAGGCGCAGCGATGAAAGGTACAGCTATGAACGGTAGAGCTATGATGGGCACGGATATGGAGGCACAGCTATGGAGGGCATATGTATGGATGGCATAGCTATGGAGGGCCCAGCTAAGGACGGCACAATTATGGAGGGCACTGTTATGGACGGTACATTTATGGGTGGCTCATATATGGATGGCATAGCTATGGAGGGCCAAGCTATGGACGGCACATCGATGGATGGCACATTTATGGAGGGCACAGCTATGGAGGGCATATCTATGGACGGTACAGCCATGAATGACATAGCTATGGACGGCAGAATTATGGAGGGCACAGCTATGAATGGTCATAGCATTTGTTGCACACCTCAAGAAATAATTTGCTTGTAATTTCAAAAATAATGAGCCTCGTGCATTAAACTGTGTCGAAACCCGAGACAGTCTGCGTTGCCAGCTTGCCAAAACTGATGAAGCCTAAGATTATATTTGTCAATTATCTCCCATGCAGCAGTGCTCTCTTTAATGGTGAGATTATAAAAGAGGATTGTTATTTTTATGACTTTGTTTACAGAATGAATGTCTCAGTATAAGCTTTATTTCGCAAGTTTCTTTTTGATGAAGATTAGATGGATGAGTATCCGAAAATTGACAAATAAAACTGACATGAAAGGGTGACCTTCGATGTATATCTGACGGCAACGACACACTTAGATGATAGAAAGAAACTACAACTGAAGAGAGAGTTGATCTCAGATCAAACCTTAATCAATATCATTTTAATAAGGTGATCAACTTCTGCAATTTAAAAAAAAACAAAAAAAACATGTCATTTTCAAATTTGTGAGTTTATCTAGACGAGGGGGAGTATCTGGACGAGGGTGACTGTGTGGACGAGGGTGACTGTGTGGACGAGGGTGACTGTGTGGACGAGGGTGACTGTGTGGACGAGGGTGACTGTGTGGACGAGGGTGACTGTGTGGACGAGGGTGACTGTGTGGACGAGGGTGACTGTGTGGACGAGGGGGACTGTGTGGACGAGGGTGAATGTGTGGACGAGGGTGACTGTGTGGACGAGGGTGACTGTGTGGACGAGGGGGACTGTTTGGACGAGGGTGATTGTGTAACGAGGGTGACTGTGTGGACGAGGGGGACTGTGTAACGAGGGTGACTGTGTGGACGAGGGTGATTGTGTAACGAGGGGGACTGTGTAACGAGGGTGACTGTGTGGACGAGGGGGACTGTGTGGACGAGGGTGACTGTGTTGACGAGGGTGACTGTGTGGACGAGGGTGACTGTGTGGACGAGGGTGACTGTGTGGACGAAGGTGACTGTGTGGACGAGGGTGAATGTGTGGATGAGGGTGACTGTGTGGACGAGGGTGACTGTGTGGACGAGGGTGACTGTGTGGACGAGGGTGACTGTGTGGACGAGGGTGACAGTGTGGACGAGGGGGACTGTGTGGACGAGGGTGACTGTGTGGACGAGGGGGACTGTGTGGACGAGGGTGACTGTGTGGACGAGGGTGACTGTGTGGACGAGGGTGACTGTGTGGACGAGGGTGACGTGGACGAGGGGGACTGTGTGGAAGATGGGTCTGTTTGGACGAGGGTGAATGTGTGGACGAGGGTGACTGTGTGGACGAGGGTGACTGTGTGGACGAGGGTGACTGTGTGGACGAGGGGGACTGTGTGGACGAGGGTGAATGTGTGGACGAGGGTGACTGTGTGGACGAGGGTGACTGTGTGGACGAGGGGGACTGTTTGGACGAGGGTGATTGTGTAACGAGGGTGACTGTGTGGACGAGGGGGACTGTGTAACGAGGGTGACTGTGTGGACGAGGGTGATTGTGTAACGAGGGGGACTGTGTAACGAGGGTGACTGTGTGGACGAGGGGGACTGTGTGGACGAGGGTGAATGTGTGGACGAGGGTGACTGTGTGGACGAGGGTGACTGTGTGGACGAGGGGGACTGTTTGGACGAGGGTGATTGTGTAACGAGGGTGACTGTGTGGACGAGGGGGACTGTGTAACGAGGGTGACTGTGTGGACGAGGGTGATTGTGTAACGAGGGGGACTGTGTAACGAGGGTGACTGTGTGGACGAGGGTGACTGTGTGGACGAGGGTGACTGTGTTGACGAGGGTGACTGTGTGGACGAGGGTGACTGTGTGGACGAGGGTGACTGTGTGGACGAAGGTGACTGTGTGGACGAGGGTGAATGTGTGGATGAGGGTGACTGTGTGGACGAGGGTGACTGTGTGGACGAGGGTGACTGTGTGGACGAGGGTGACTGTGTGGACGAGGGTGACAGTGTGGACGAGGGGGACTGTGTGGACGAGGGTGACTGTGTGGACGAGGGGGACTGTGTGGACGAGGGTGACTGTGTGGACGAGGGTGACTGTGTGGACGAGGGTGACTGTGTGGACGAGGGTGACGTGGACGAGGGGGACTGTGTGGAAGATGGGTCTGTTTGGACGAGGGTGAATGTGTGGACGAGGGTGACTGTGTGGACGAGGGTGACTGTGTGGACGAGGGTGACTATGTGGACGAGGGGGACTGTGTGGACGAGGGTGAATGTGTGGACGAGGGTGACTGTGTGGACGAGGGTGACTGTGTGGACGAGGGGGACTGTTTGGACGAGGGTGATTGTGTAACGAGGGTGACTGTGTGGACGAGGGGGACTGTGTAACGAGGGTGACTGTGTGGACGAGTGTGATTGTGTAACGAGGGGGACTGTGTAACGAGGGTGACTGTGTGGACGAGGGGGACTGTGTGGACGAGGGTGACTGTGTGGACGAGGGTGACTGTGTGGACGAAGGTGACTGTGTGGACGAGGGTGAATGTGTGGACGAGGGTGACTGTGTGGACGAGGGTGACTGTGTGGACGAGGGTGACTGTGTGGACGAGGGTGACTGTGTGGACGAGGGGGACAGTGTGGACGAGGGGGACTGTGTGGACGAGGGTGGATGTGTGGACGATGTTGACTGTGTGGACGAGGGTGACTGTGTGGACGAGGGGGACTGTGTGGACGAGGGTGACTGTGTGGACGAGGGTGACTGTGTGGACGAGGGTGAATGTGTGGACGGGGGTGACTGTGTGGACGAGGGTGACTGTGTGGACGAGGGTGACTGTGTGGACGAGGGTGACTGTGTGGACGAGGGGGACTGTGTGGACGAGGGTGACTGTGTGGACGAGGGTGACTGTGTGGACGAGGGTGACTGTGTGGACGAGGGTGACTGTGTGGACGAGGATGACGTGGACGAGGGGGACTGTGTGGAAGATGGGTCTGTTTGGACGAGGGTGAATGTGTGGACGAGGGTGACTGTGTGGACGAGGGTGACTGTGTGGACGAGGGTGACTGTGTGGACGAGGGGGACTGTGTGGACGAGGGTGAATGTGTGGACGAGGGTGACTGTGTGGACGAGGGTGACTGTGTGGACGAGGGGGACTGTTTGGACGAGGGTGATTGTGTAACGAGGGTGACTGTGTGGACTAGGGGGACTGTGTAACGAGGGTGACTGTGTGGACGAGGGTGATTGTGTAACGAGGGGGACTGTGTAACGAGGGTGACTGTGTGGACGAGGGGGACTGTGTGGACGAGGGTGACTGTGTTGACGAGGGTGACTGTGTGGACGAGGGTGACTGTGTGGACGAGGGTGACTGTGTGGACGAAGGTGACTGTGTGGACGAGGGTGAATGTGTGGACGAGGGTGACTGTGTGGACGAGGGTGACTGTGTGGACGAGGGTGACTGTGTGGACGAGGGTGACTGTGTGGACGAGGGGGACAGTGTGGACGAGGGGGACTGTGTGGACGAGGGTGGATGTGTGGACGATGTTGACTGTGTGGACGAGGGTGACTGTGTGGACGAGGGGGACTGTGTGGACGAGGGTGACTGTGTGGACGAGGGTGACTGTGTGGACGAGGGTGAATGTGTGGACGGGGGTGACTGTGTCGACGAGGGTGACTGTGTGGACGAGGGTGACTGTGTGGACGAGGGTGACGTGGACGAGGGGGACTGTGTGGAAGATGGGTCTGTTTGGACGAGGGTGAATGTGTGGACGAGGGTGACTGTGTGGACGAGGGTGACTGTGTGGACGTGGGTGACTGTGTGGACGAGGGTGACTGTGTGGACGAGGGTGACTGTGTGGACGAGGGTGACTGTGTGGACGAGGGTTACTGTGTGGACGAGGGTGAATGTGTGGACGAGGGTTACTGTGTGGACGAGGGTGACTGTGTGGACGAGGGGGACTGTGTGGACGAGGGTGACTGTGTGGACGAGGGGGACTGTGTGGACGAGGGGGACTGTGTGGACAAGGGTGATTGTGTAACGAGGGTGACTGTGTGGACGAGGGGGACTGTGTAACGAGGGTGACTGTGTGGACGAGGGTGATTGTGTAACGAGGGGGACTGTGTGGACGAGGGGGACTGTGTAACGAGGGTGACTGTTTGGACGGGGGTGATTGTGTAACAAGGGTGACTGTGTGGACGAGGGGGACTGTGTAACGAGGGTGTTTGTGTGGACGAGGGTGATTGTGTAACGAGGGTGACTGTGTGGACGAGGGGGCCTGAGTGTACGAGGGTGACTGTGTGGACGAGGGTGACTGTGTAACGAGGGTGACTGTGTGGACTAGCGTGTCTGTGTGGACGAGGGTGACTATATGGACGAGGGTGACAGTGGACTAGGGTGCGTCTATGGTCGAGGATGACTGTGTGAAAGAGAGGTAACTGTGGACGAGAGTCAAGCAGATGTTACTCAAGATATATTAGAAGAACGTTCCCTTTTGAAAAGTTCAAAGCTTAATTTTAGCCTGTGGAGGTCTCAAAGGCTTTGAAAATAAAGATCGTTCTGAATAAAGTCATTCGCTTAATCTTAATATATCTGATTTATGAGGGTAATACAAATCACTACCATAAATATGGTAACTACAATCAAAGAAATATAGTATATATTTATACTATTTTAGTTGATATCTTCATGGCAGAGACTTGGAGTGTGGCTAGCAGCAAATATTGTGTATACCTCCATAGGGTTTTTCTTCTGACATTTTTGTTGTTGTCGGTATGTTTTCTTATCAAAGACGCAAGCATTCGCTTCTGGTCGTATTCTCTCATTCTCGCCGCCACCATTCAGTTAAATAGATTATTTACAACGGGCTACCACTAACATTACACATTGACATGGATTATTCACATCGGGCTATCACTGTCATTACTCAGTCACATAGATTTTTTTACATTAGGCCACCACTGCCACTAGATGGTGACATGTATTATTCACATCGGGCTTAAACTTCCATTACTCAGTCACATAGATTATTTACATCGGGCTACCACTGCTACTGCCTTGTCTAATGACCTACTTCCGATCGGGCTCCTTCTACAAAAGGCAATTTCTATGTTTCTTGATGTCACCCCATGGCATACCTTTGCAGGCAGAGGGGGCGACCACAAGGAGATGCACTTCAGGGGAGTGTTATTTTTAACATTACTAAAAAATATCTCAGTTCGTGTATGTTACAATTTTGAGAGTTCGCCCGGGATGGCATTAAATAAAGGTAAACTAATGGTGTCAATTTTCCAGATTACCCTTAGTGACCTTTCCCCGGTCATCATGTACCAGGCGATAAAGACTCATCAAGAATTATATTTATGAAAAGACCGAGCTGATTCCTATTGCCATTGCTCAGAAGCAAACATTTGTAAATAACACACCATCCTTTACTCTCTCAGGTGTGCAGATTGAGATTGCTCAAACAGTGCGAAACATGGGTGTCTGCTTAGACAGAACACTAACTATGGAACAAAACATCAACATGCTTTGCAAGGCAATTTTTCTAGAGCTGCGCAGAATTAGTCATAGCAGACCTTTCTTAACGTTTGATGCATCAGAGGCTGATGTCTGCACTCGTGGTATTACGAATGGACTATAACAATGCTCTCATGGTGGTTTGTCCGGTTACGCTCCTAGCTAGAATTCAAAAACCACATAATAATGCGGCTCGGATTGTTCTACGCAAATTTGACCATGCAAAAACACTTCTGAGAGAGCTGCATTGGCTGCCGGTCCGCGCTCGTATAGAGTACAAAATTGCAACTCTGTGCTACCACTGCTTGCATGACCCGGCGCCGTCCTATCTCAAAGCGCTCATGACGCCTCATGTACCCACTAGATCACTACGTTCATCCTATAGTGGCAAACTCTGGATACCGCGAGTCCGCCTTATGACATACGGTAGGCGCATTTCCGCTTTTAATGGCCCAAGAATCTGGAACGGCCTTCCTGTCGCTCTCAGAAAAGGCCAATTTTCAAAACTGACTTGAAAACACATCTTTTTCGAACTCCCCCTGATGTGATGTAGTCTAATTTATTGATTCCAAGGAGCCTGCTCATATACCTCGATGTATAATGGCCTGCATTGTCCATAGACTTGTATGTAGATTTTGTATTTTTGCTTTTGGTATTTTTAAAGCACTTCGATCATTAATTAGGGCTGAAGCGTGTTTTTTAAAATAAATTTGATTATTATTATTATTATTATTATTATTATTATTATTATAATTACATTCAAGTCCTAAACCTAAATAAGACGTAACAGAAAATAGTTCGGGAACTGATGAACAAAGTATGTTACCATTCTATCAACATTGTAGCCCTTGCTCTTCACATCACTAACGTTCGATGTGTTATGACATTAATTCAAGCTCGCTCTTTTCATTTTGAGTATCGCCATTAATGTTTCACACCATACCCTGTAGTGATATCGTCCGTGCATACCACGTGCGACCAAAGTGTTGCCCATGCCTATTACTACTGGTTATTCTAGTGGGTGCTCTTCCGTCATGATGCTTCCAGTACAGTCTAAAGTATTCATCAATTTCACTTCAACCGTATTATTAAAACAACATCTTCCAATCATTTACACTGGCGCAATCACAGAAGAGCCTGTAGTTTTCAGAGTTAAAACTAAAAGGTTTAGAGTGCAAATGACATTAGACTAGCTGCACAGGGAGATTTATGATTTCAAGTCCCACTTAGATCAACGGCAAAATACAGCCTAGATTTATTGATTTTGTTTAAAATGCTTATAAGCAGCAAAATATGTGAACGGTATGTTTTAGACTGGCATATGTTATTTTTGTGTTAAAGATTTCCCCAAATTATTAATTTAAAGTCCAGAAATATAAACGTAATGCTTTAGGCACGTATAAACATGATCAATTGAACATATATAAACGTAATTATTTAAAAAAGTAAAACGTGATTTTAAAACATATACAAATAATGCTTTAAACACATAAACATAATGATTAAAAATATGTATATAAACATAATGATTTAAACACATATAAACATAATGATTTAAACACATATAAACATAATGATTTAAACTTATATAAACATAATGATTTCAAAATATTTGCTGACTTGTTTTTCTGCAACTTTATTATATTTATCAATTTAGTACTTAAAAAAACAACATAAAAGGCCGCGTAAGAAGCGCTGTGCGGAGGTGTTGGTTCGCCTTGGGCGGCACTCTTTCCGTTATATATATGTGGAAGGTCGTCATTTTCAGCAAACTGCCGACGTTTTTTCCGCAGAAAGGGGCACTGCAAAATACTCGCACCGCACCTAATCCTTTTATCACACTGGAGATAAACCGGATCTGATCCAGTTGCTTCAGAAAGTAGGAAACGGAAGCATGCAGGTAGGAGATATAGGTCAAAGGGTAACGGAAGTTAGTCTCAAGAGCAAATTGTGCCATAGAGAAGACGGGGCGGGAATAGGGATTTAAGGATGTTTGCTAGATAATCCAGGGGCGTGTTGACGTAAACGGGACACACATCAGTCTATTGTGTTTTATTGTTTTTCTAAAAGTACGTTTTAATTTTAATGGGTCGTTTCATCCTGATTTTTATTGATTTAAATAAAGCGAAATCTGAAACGAATAGCAGCAATTCACACTAGGGGTTTAGCAGCAGTTCACACTAGTGGTTTAGCAGCAATTCACGCTAGGGGTTTCGAGAGTTTGTGTCTGCACCTGGTGACACCCTCCGTTAGTGTATTAGAAGTACAGGGTGCTACAGGAGTATTGGGTGCAATCCAGATCAGGTTGCCATTAAAGAAGGTTGTCGCTAGATCAGGTTGCCATCAGAGATTGAGCCTTCAAGGTTAGGTGGTCATCAGAGAAGCTTGTCACAAGATCAGGGTGTCACAACATCAGGGTGTCACAAGATCAGTGGATTACAAGATCAGGGTGTTACACGATCAGGGTGTTGCCACCAGAGAATGTTGACAGGCAGTCTCGGAGAAGGTCCATGGGGTAAATCTGGAAAGTGTAGCACCAGGAGTTGACCGAAGCCAGGTTATACGCACCCTAGTGACACCACTGCTGACAACTCATGTAAAATACAGGGCTCTTAGTGGCAATGAAATGGCGTCATTTTTCGAAGTGATTTTAATCGGTAAGAAAATTACTGAGTTGTTTTGAGTTTTATTCGCACAAATTTCTAAAGGACTGGACCTAGTGCTTTAGAGTTGGATCATATTACGTAAATAGTGATAGTAGGGTCTGCCAGCTATTTCCATAGGGAATCTATATATGTTTCGAGCGTTGTGAATTAAATAGTAAGACCATAATAAGTGACAGATAAAATAACAAAACATGACAATAATTGACAGCTTATATTACAAACAATCACAATACGTGACAGCTGATATAATTAACCATGACAATGAGTGACAGCTTATATAACAAATCTTACCATAAAGCAATAGTTTGAACGTTACCTACATGATACGTACAGGTGAGACTGTTACCTAAATAAATGCTAATGTCTAAGATTACGTCAATGGTTTGACCACTGATATGAAACGCGCAGCCCTTCATAAACCACTTCTCCTTCCTGTAATACATTTATTTTTAACCGTTTTTATTTTTATAACCTTTTATCTTCACATTTTATATCTGAAATATTTTTTGTAGCTCCAAATTTAAACAAGACAAAGTAAACAACCACCAAAAAAACGTTTTTCGTACAAGGCCTTCATATTCATTTTTGGGCGCCTTATCATACCCTTGAAAAAAAGGAAAAACTTATTTTTGGGATTTTGGTTGGGGATGAGCCTGAAAATCCGCTTTTAGACCGCGCAGATTTATTACATCAACTATTTCCGAAAATCCAAAAAAAACTATATTGCGGTTCAAACGCTCTTGCGTTATCTTTAAGAACCTCATTTAGTGCGTTATCGGGGAATTTTATTTCGTGAAATCAATGGCATCATATTTCCTTCATCTTCCATTTTGAAAAACAGGAAAAAAAGGGTTTTTGAGGGATTAGGTTAGGGGTGAAATTTTGCAAAAAGCTTTTAGTATCGGCAAAACATGTATGTGCAAAGTTTCAGTTGGATAGCATGACGGGAAGATTTTGACAAAAACCAATCAAGAAACTTACCAAAAAAAGGCGAAGTTAATTTAATGGATTTAAAATTTAATTGAACTGAAAAAGGCCACTTAATCAATAGAAACAAAGCATCATCTTAAAAGATCATTTCCGAGTGGATGGTGTCCACCCCGCTCTCATTGCACACCACGGTGCGCTCTCATTCGCTGCTTCCCCGCACTTGCGCTTGATCACGTACGCACAAAATGCATCTATACAGAATCAATACAACTAAGCAATGGCGAATACATGCACGGAATGCCATCTGGAGTAGTTATGATAGATTGTGCAACTCTTTCCGTATTGTGCACATGTACAAAGGTGGTTCCGTCGCCACATCTAGTATCAGTATAAATGCTCCAGTCTCATGTCAATTGCGTCACCAGCACTCTCTAAGATTTAACTATATCCATTGGACAGGGGCATAGCAGTAACTTATGAGATTACTTACAATATGTTGGTTTTCTGCTACTCCTTTTTGCTTTCTGTGGCCCCGACATACGAAGATAGCTTAATCCATTTGCAAATATCCATAATCCACTTTGGGATATTGAAAAGCACTCACATTTATAACCAACACATTCAAGAAACTCAACACGCCAACTACATATGTTTCATATGTCCTTTCTATCAATACAGATCAATGGGGTTTTATGTAACATCTCCCCCATCACAGATGCATCAACCATCAATAACAACATGCGTTGCACACGACGGCATGTAAACAAACACACGTGTGCAATGTGCGCACACTACCTCCACAAGACTTGATAATGCAGTCCAATGAATTGGTCTAGACAATCTAAATTCAAATATCCTTTAAACTCTGAAAGCTACACTATGCACCAAATCGATACACAGTCGCGCAGTTGAGAAGACTGGATTAGTAAACCCACCGCTTAGAAGTCCGCAGACCCAGGTGATTGTCCTGTGTCGTAGGGTTATTATTGACTGACTTCATTGAATGGGCAGTAAACTATATTTACAAGTATAAAATGGGGTGAGGTTCGTTTGAGAATTGAATGAGCCAGGTTGGATCGAGCGATTGGGCAGGGTCAGTGGCGTAGCCAGAGATTAATAACTACGTTTACGGGTGTTTATCTATACGACAATACATAGGCGGATCTCGTAAAAGAGGGTGTGGATCCGTGCAATTAAACTACCGGATTAATATAATACTTCAATCGTCTTTCTTATCCGATCTTAAATATATGTTAAACAGAGTATAACTGGCAGGTGTTACATTAGAGTAAACATGTCAGATGTGAGGTTAGATTATAACTGTCAGGAGTGAGTTTAAAGACTAGCTTCCATCAAGTATATGGCATTGATAAAGTCATGCAGCTGTTAGATCTAACCTTGTTAAGCTCAAGGTATCCTCGTACTATAATACGTTTTGTTGTATTAGTCACACTGCCTGCCTCCATATTGCGATAGTTAATACATGCCTCCGTAATGTGACAATAAATACATGCCTCTATTTTGTGACAATAAACACATGTGTCCCTATTGTGACACTAAATACATGCCTCAGTAGTGTGACAATTAATACATTACTCCATATTGTGACAGTTAAAACGTGCCGCCATATTGTGACAGTTAAAGCGTGACATACTACCAACCAACTTCTGATCTTTTTAGTCTTTGCTCCTAGATACGCCCCTGCATGTTGCAGTATTTAAACGCCCTTCAAACTAAAACACACACACCAACACAAAAGAACGGGAAGGGGCGTTTCTGACCTAGGTACTCGATTTCAATTTGGGGGACATAAGACGTGTACACTAGATTCTAACTTCAGCGCCTGGCATTATATACGTCATTGTCATAAAAGAGTAATTGTGTTTTACACAATGATATAGTTACACAACAATTATAAGAGAAGATTGGAACGATATGTTATCTCAGTGGTTCTCAACGTTCCTAGTTCCCGCGACCCTTTAATACAGTTCCTCATGTTTTGGCGACCCCCCCCCCCCAACCACACAATTATTTACGCTGCTACTTCATAACTGTAGAGTCTATGTGTTTTCCGATGGTCTTAGGCGACCCATGTGAAAGGGCCGTTCGACCCCCAAAGGGGTCGCGACCCACAGGTTGAGATCCGCTGTGGCATCTCATGATGAAACTGATTTTGACGTCTCAGCTCTGTATATGAATACAAATGGTGTAAATCACTATGTGTATTGGCATTTAATCTCTGGACTATACGGTAGACCTTATTGAACAGAGTAGATTAAAGGACCTAGGCCAGCTTGACAAATGTCAACATCCTACATACTGCGTGGCCTACATGTTCATCAAGTAAATAAATAACCAGCGAGCATCGCGAGATAGGTGAGGCGGGTGGGTGGCTGGGACAGATGGGGGGCTGGGACGGGTGGGGGCTGGGGCGGGTGGTGGGCTGGGACGGGTGGGGGTTGGGACGGGTGGACGGCTGGGACGGTTGGGACGGGTGGATGGCTGGGACGGCTGTGGCGGGTGAGGGGCTGGGACGGGTGGACGGCTGGGATGGGTGGATGGCTTGGACTGGTGGGGGGCTGGGACGGGTGGATGGCTGGGACGTGTGGACGGCTGGGACGGGGGGATGGCTGGGACGGGGGGGGGCTGGGACGGGGGGGGCTGGGACAGGTGGGGGGCTGGGGCGGGTGAGGGGCTGGGGCGGATGGGGGCTCAGAAGGGTGGGGGCTGGGACGGGTGGGGGCTGGGACAGGTGGGGGGCTGGGACGGGTGGGCGGCTGGGGCGGGTGGACGGCTGGGACAGGGACGTTTGGACGGCTGGGACGTGTGGACGGCTGGGGCGTGTGGACGGCTGGGACTGGGACGTGTGGACGGCTGGGGCGTGTGGACGGCTGGGACTGGGACGTGTGGACGGCTGGGACGTGTGGACTGCTGGGACAGGGACGTGTGGACGGCTGGGACGGTTGGGACGGGTGGACGGCTGGGACAGGTGGACGGCTGGGACGGGTGGACGGCTGGGACGGGTGGACGGCTGGGACGGGTGGACGGCTGGGACGGGTGGACGGCTGGGACGGGTGGGACGTGTGGACGTGATGCCCTTTTCCCGACCTATATGTTAACCAAAACACAAGATTTCTAAATAATAATAAACATAATGTTCATCAATACACATCCACACAATAGCGTCGATTTAAACTTGTTTTACACCTTTACCATAACAAAATCACCTTCGGTCTGCTGTTTACATTTTTTCTAAGCCTTCTTTCTATCTCCAAGATATTCTGGATTCGCCACTGTTATGTCAACAACCAACGATCCAGAGTTCACAGTGAATAGCACTTGCCGAATAAGCTATAAATAGACGCACTCCCAATACAATGTAATACGGTTACCGGAAATTTGATCGAAAGAAATTTCGTCGACGGAAAATTGATCGACGGTAATTTGATCGAACGGAAATTTGGTCGAATCTTTTTTTCAGTCGAGACGTTAAAATTTTCGTCAAATTTCTTTTTGAACGCACTATACTATTTAGTAAAACAAAATAATGCGTTCAAAAAGAAATTTGACGAAAATTTTAACGTCTCGACTGAAAAAAAGATTCGACCAAATTTCCGTTCGATCAAATTTCCATCGATCAAATTTCTTTTGATCAAATTTCCATCGACCAAATTTCTTTCAATCAAATTTCCGGATACGATGTAATACATAACATAATAACAATAGTCAGTCGCTTTATGACACCGAGCACATAAGAGGAGCTTATAAAAGAACTGTAATTTTATACAGATGTCCAGTACTACATGACATACTCTAGCAGCAGTAAACCAATTATGAACGAAATAACAGTGAGCGCAGGTGATGGCATTAAAGCATTGCATTTATGTAGAACAAGTAAATGGGTTACTTGTAAAGGGCATACTGTCAGTGGCGTAGGAAGTTGGGGGAAGGGGGGTTGCCCGCGTTTGGTTGCACTTTTTTCTCTGTAAAAGAGTAGGCGACATTTTTAGGCCAAAACTGACCAAAAGAAAGGGATTAAAAGAACGAAGGTATAATTTACTAGACATATTGTGAGCTACTTAGAGCAGTTTAAACGAATTAAATATTTATTTTGTTTCATATAAGTTTAAATAACCATTATAAAACAACATAATTATTTAGTAACAATTAAAATGAAAAGTTTGTAAAAAAAAAACAGGCAAAGGACACAACCAGGTCAAGGGTCACAAGCATTTCACAACATTGCTGTGTTGATAAATCAATTAAGTGTAGATTGATTCAAAAATATTTTCAAGTTGTGCGCCTCAATTAATTTTTGTATTTTTAAAATGATCAAACAATTTTTGGTTTTGGGTGTAGGCTCCCTTTCCCAGACCCTTGCCCACACGTGGTTTGGCTAGGGACCCTTCGGCGCCCTCGATTTCTTTCTCTCCCCTTCTAATGCCGATCAAAGAGACTTCGATGCACGTTTCTATAAGGAGTGAAAACTGAATATACCACTTGCGCCAATGGTGCCATTTGCAGGGATGGTACTTTTAGCAGGTTCATCTAGTGTTAAATATGACATTCCGGGGTTAGTTAGCTCATATGCCAGGGGAATCGCTATTTCAAGGCTCGTTATTTCCAGGTTTCCCTGTGCCAAAGCGCAATATATGTTCTCGAGGTGGGGGGAACTGAAACTCCACCAAAGACGGAAAACTTTCTCGTTACGCCACTGCATTTTGTCATTATGCAAAGAAGTCACCATTATTACTGCGTACAAACACTTAATAGAGCGTCACAACGCATTAGGCCGCTAATTGTACGTGACGGTATTTTGATTAAAATAAATGGTTTATAAGTTACACATAGGAACTGCAATACAGAATACATTGAAATAATGTCACAATGGCAACAAAATACGATGAAAACATAAAGGACTTACTATGATTATATGGAAGGACCCGATCAAGGCCACATACTATGATTATATGGGACTCCGACCACAGTCAGCAATTGGGCCTATAGCTTTATTTAACAAAAGTGCCAAACAAAAGCTGGCTATGCTATACGGAACCTCTAAAGTTCAGGGGTCCTAAGCCCCCCCCCCCCCCCTTGAGTCACAGGAAACGTTAATGCCACATCGTTCTTACCTCAATAGTTCGAGGAATAAACGGATAGCACAAACAACGATGTGCAAATCTTGAACCGTCTCTTTTGTTGAAATAAATGGTTTCAGCAAAGTGCTCATTGCCTTTGGCATTAGACAATAAGAATGGTAATGAAAAGCTAACGAATTTTCTATAAACATGGGTTCACTTTATTTATTGTGTAAGTTCGTTAAACATAGAACGAATCATTCTTTTAATATCTACTGAATTCATTTCAGCCGCATGGCCGTCAGTGATACATTTCGGTGTGGAGTTTAAGGGTGTGGGGTTAAGGGTGTGGGAATTAAGGGTTGGGGTTAAGGGTGGGGGGGTTAATGGTGGGGGGGATAATGGTAGGGGGTTAAGGGTGTGGGGTTAAGGGTGGAGGGGTTAAGGGTGGGGGGTTAAGGGTGGGGTTAAGGGTGGGGGTTAAGGGTGGGGGGTTAAGGGTGTGGAGGTTAAGGGTGGGGGCTAGGGGTGGGGAATTAAGGGTGGGGATTAAGGGTAAGGGGTTAAGGGTGGGGGTTAAGGGTGGGGTGTTAGGGGTGGGGGTTTAGGGTGGGGGTTAAAGATGTGGGGGTTAAGGATGGAGGTTAAAGGTGTGGGGGTCAACTCGCAATGATCAAAATAAAATGATAGGACAATTTTAATGACATGTTTAATAGTAAAAGACACTATTTAATTTGTCGGCCTCTTTTCTGGGTGTTCCCTTGGAAGACGCATCTAGTTAAGCCACTCGTGTGAAAAGCCTCTCATCGTTATCTCATGGTAACAACGTACTAACATACCCATACTCTTGTTACAAACATCTCTTAAGTTCTCATAGCACCACACACGACACCACGCATAGCACCACGCATAGCACCACGCATAACACCACACATGGCACCACACATGGCACCACATGGCACCGCGCCTAGCACCACGCATAACACCACATATGGCACCACTCATGGCACCGCGCATAGTACCACCCACGGCACCACGCATGGCACCGCGCATAGTACCACACATGGCACCACGCATTTCACCACGCATGGCACCAGGCATAAAAAACATAGCCCCACACAAATCAGCACCACATATTGAAACTAAATGTCTAAGGAATGTAAATCATGCATCTTTACCTTAGGCCATGCATTGCACACCAATACAATATTTGCTCACACCTTTACTTACATATTTAGTGCCTCCGAGTGTCATTCAAACTCTGAGAATCAACACAAATCGTATGACCTTCCTCATAAACTTACAGTCAACACATATCCTTTGAAATGTCCTACCAATTCACTCTAACCATTAACACTTTGAAATTTCGAATAAACTCACAGCAAACAGAGCAATGTGTTCAAAACACCGCAACGTGTTCAAAACACCGCCATGTGTTCAAAACACCGCAGTAATCCTTTTACGAAAAAAAATCTCACTATCCTACTACCCCGAAGACATCCAATGAACAATGCTCTCTTGTGAACACTTTGTTGACAAATTCTAACTAATGCCACAAACAATTAACGAGCAGCACTAAGGAGCAGGTGTCAGAGCCGCTGATAAACTGTTGTACGGATGCATCGCTGTCTTAAAGCGCGTATTTACCTGGTTACGAAGGTATGGAAGGCGTGTGTTGTTGCTAGATAAAACAAGTGGGGCGAATGCAGGACGTGTACCTGGCGGGGGAAGGGCAGAAGGATGAAGTTACCAGGGCGAAACGCGTCAATGTTTCACCTGAATTCATGACGCAAAACCCGTTGTGGTGCATTCCCCCTCATAATTTTATCATCATACGGATGTACACGACAATGGTATCTGGAATTTCAATGGCTTATATTGTCTACGAAAACATATCCTAGTTTCTACAGTGTTAAACATATATATCCAAGCAGAGCGGATTCAGAAATGGATAAACATTTTTACCTTTAAAAAAAAATCTTTTTTTTCTGGGAGTGTCCAATTTTTCTGGACATACGTTTTGCAAGATCAACATATATTAGCAAAAGCCCAAATACTGCAGAACGTTTTTGTTAAGCATCAACTTCTAGTAGTATCAGCCCATGTATCGGTCGTTATAAATGAGATGGCTTTATAATTTAGATTTTAGCAAATAAACTCATAGCCCATGAGGAAAAAAAAAAGGTGGGAGTGGGTTTCCTGGTGTTTGTGGCTTTCCAAGGTCGGCGAACTGTTCAGTAACTGAACCATTCTAAAGTTAGGAAAAGCATAGTATCGCATTATTTAATGTTCAATTTACTGTCCTAAAAAGCGAATGTAATGTTGAATTTACGATCCCAAAAAGTGAATGTAATGTTGAATTTACGATCCCAAAAAGTGAATGTAATGTTGAATTTACGATCCCAAAAAGTGAATGTAATGTTGAATTTACGGTCCCAAAAAGTGAATGTAATGTTGAATTTACGGACCAAAAAAGTGAATGTAATGTTGAATTTACGATCCCAAAAAGTGAATGTAATGTTGAATTTACGATCCCAAAAAGTGAATGTAATGTTGAATTTACGATCCCAAAAAGTGAATGTAATGTTGAATTTACGATCCCAAAAAGTGAATGTAATGTTGAATTTACGATCCCAAAAAGTGAATGTAATGTTGAATTTACGGACCCAAAAAGTGAATGTAATGTTGAATTTACGTTCCCAAAAAGCGAATGTAATGTTGAATTTACGGACCCAAAAAGTGAATGTAATGTTGAATTTACGGACCCAAAAAGTGAATGTAATGTTGAATTTACGGTCCCAAAAAGTGAATGTAATGTTGAATTTACGGACCCAAAAAGTGAATGTAATGTTGAATTTACTGTCCCAAAAAGTGAATGTAATGTTGAATTTATGGTCCCAAAAGTGAATGTAATGTTGAATTTACTGTCCCAAAAATTGAATGTAATGTTGAATTTACCAAACGTATCGCCATATAAAGTTTGAAACATGACATATTTATGCTTTTAAAAAAGAACGTTCTTAAATTTTAGGCTACTTGTGTGTATTTTCATAAATCACTTTATATATGACTTCATTATGATATTTAACAAAAAATGTATTATATTTGTTTTGCATCAAAAATCAACATAAGACAACCTTAAAGCCGACATGTTACTGACAACACCTCCAGCCGTATATCAATCTTATACTAAGCCTGTCCACGAGTGTTGCAGACATTTAATACATCCACACAGGCCTGACTTCGTATGATGTCATACGTGAACAACTGGGAGAAGTATCAGTCATTTAACACGGGGGTACTCAACCCTTTATTAATGTATTTTGTTTGGGTGCTTTTGTGTGTTTCTTGTTACCTGTTAAAGAGGGATAGCGTTTTCTTTGCTTAGACAAACAACAAAAAGTAGACTAATTCTGAGATGAAATGATTTGTCAAGACTTTTCAACAACTACTTTAAAATGTTTGCATCTAAAATTATTGAACGCTTCCATTCTGTCCATGAAATAATATTTATTACAAATTTTTAGAACCGTTAAAAGTTTTGAATAGCTGGAACCGAACGAACAATGTTAATTCAATAGTCGCTGTTTCGAAACATCAATATAATGTACAGATGACACGTATGTTTGTATGCTTTGCGAGATTATTTAAAACGTGTTATTTGTTTCTACCGTAAAAAAAAAATCCTTTAAAAGGTACTGTTGTTTTTCTGGGGTCACCTATCCCGAAAGAGGAATCCCTGATTTAACCTATATAGGTAGTGTTTTTTTTTGTGTTTTTTTTTAAAACCCAGACCATAGCTCTCAGCTGTGTTCAAATAGGCGGCTTAACTCATGTGAAACATTTTTTTTTTTACGTTATGTATTTCATCCCAAGTGCAGCGCTGTTGTTAAAAGGGTAAATGTCATACGGTGCATAGGCGTCTGTGGTGGCCAGGGACTCTCAGCTGACGCATCTACGGTGGCCAGGGGCTCTCAGCTGACGCATCTAGGGTGGCCAGGGGCTCTCCGCTGATATATCTTCAGTGAACGGGGGTTCTCAGCTGATACAATTACGGTTAACGGATTCTCAGCTGATACATCTACGGTGACTTGAGGTCGTTGAATACTACATCTATGATGGCCAGATGGTCTCAGCTGACACATAGACTGTAGCCACGAGTTCTCATTTATACTTTTATTTCAATTAAAGGCTCTAAAAGAGTTCATTAATCTTATGAAGTGAGGCTCAACTAAATTCCATTTTAGCCAGTGGTTCTCAGCATTTTGCGACATTTAAAGCAAACGATTAGTTAAAATCCATAAATGGATCGAATGTCGAATATATCACAAAGGAGGAAAATGATTTCAATCAGTTGTGTATGTCCAATATATGTGATTCCTTTATGTGTCTGTCCTAGATATGTGATTCCTAGATGTGTCTGTCCTAAATGTTCAGTTACTTTCAATTTTTTCACATATTTCTAAAAACTTGTTTGATACTCTTAGATTTCGTACAAATATACAAATACAATCTGAAGTAATGTAAATACATTACAATTATTTGGTGAGCTCCCCCACAATTTGACCACATCTACACTCGGCTAATAGATGAATGTTACTACCTCTCATGCTAAGTTTCATTATGATTGATATAACTAGTTAAAATGAAAAAAATAATTTGCATTCTTTTAAAATATTTAAACACTCTATTCAAGTTATATTATTGAATTTTCTTTTTTTTTTTTTAAATTTCGCCCCCCCCCCCTTTTTTTTTTTTACCCCCTCTTTTAAAAAAATAAAATTAAAACTTTGGAAAGCGAAGATCTAAAAATTAATTGTCTTGAAAATTATTCGCCCTCTACATCACAATATGACGTTGTCTATCCTGCTGCTCTAGTTAGCATTAGTAGAGCATGCTTCTAACAATTACCCTGCTGCTCTACTTACCATTCTTACAACATGATTCTAATAATTACGCTCTTGTTTATGCAAGAAATACCAGGTAAGCAAAGTCATAACATTTACAGACCTTGTTTGGCTGGGCGAGGAAAGAGTGTCATGTACTTGGCTCATCGCTGGGTGGGAATTCAGTTTTGACGTGTGGGGGTCGTTAAGAAAAGGGAGAAGTTGACCTTTGTCTTGAAAAAGTGGGGAAGGCATAAATAAGAGGGGGGGGGGGGCGGGCATCATGTGGACACACGCAGTGACGATTGACTCCTCGTGTTGAATAAGACACTAAAGATACTCCCACGCAATAGGCACAAGCGTAAAGGGACATTGCATTATTGGTGGACAAATGAGTAACCAAAATGTTTTTTTAAAAATTATTTTTTTGAATTCTTCGATTATTCTTTGACTAACTCAACACTGTAAACATAATAATAATAATAATAATAATAAAGTTCATTTGAAAAATCACGCTTCATCCCCAAAGGCTCGAAGCGCGGTACAAAAACTAAGTTGGGAGATAATAACAAGCTGGAAAAGATTGTAGACATCATCATTCCAGCAGGTGTTTGCGAAATAGATGAGTTTTTAAATTTGTTTTGAAGGACTCCAGCGTCTGGCTGTTTTTGAGAGCGTCAGGAAGGGTGTTCCAAATGGTTGGGCCAGCAAATGCGAACGTGCGCTTTCCGTAAGTTTCAAGGCGAACACGCGGTATCGAGAGTTTGCCACTATCGGATGAGCGGAGTTGTCTAGTGGGTACATAAGGCGTCATGAGCGCTTGGAGATAGGACGGCGCCAGGTCATGCAAGCAGCGGTAGCACAGAGTTGCGATTTTGTACTCTATACGAGCGCGGACCGGCAGCCAATGCAATTCTATCAGAAGAGTTTTAGCATGGTCGAATTTGCGTTTACGAAGAACAATTCGAGCCGCATTATTCTGTGCCTTTTGAACTTTATCAAGGAGCGTAGCTGGAAGACCCACCATGAGAGCATTGCAGTAGTCCATGCGTGATAGCACGAATGCAGACATCAGCCTCTTTGATGCACCCAACGTTAAGAAGGGTCTGATATGACTAATTCTGCGTAGCTCTAGAAAAATCGCCTTGCAAATCATGTTAATGTGATTTTCCATAGTTAGTGTTCTGTCTAAGTAGACACCCAGGTTTCGCACTGTTTGAGCAAACTCAATCTGCACGCCTGAGAGAGTAAAGGATGGTGTATCTTTTAAAGATTTTAATTTTTGAGCGGTAGCAATGGGGATCACCTCAGTCTTTTCATCATTCAATTTGAGCTTGTTTATTGTCATCCAGTGCTTAACTGACTCCACTGTCTTCTGTGTCATTTTAAGAAGCTGAGGGAGCTGAGAGGGGATCACGGATTTCTGAAGTTGGGTATCATCCGCGAACATGTGATATACCATGTCAAACTGCTTGATCACTGCACCCAGGGGCTGAACGTACATAGTGAAAAGCACCGGGCCTAAGACCGAGCCTTGGGGTACTCCGAATTCAATAATGGATTTCTTGGAGGTCAAGCCGTTTGTGATAACTGATTGGACCCGATTTGTCAGATATGAGCGGAACCATCTCAGGACGGTATCGGTGAAACCGAACGTATATTGTAGACGTTGGAGAAGTATGCCGTGGTCAAGCGTATCGAACGCTGCCGATAGATCCAGTAACGACAAAAGGGATACCTGGCCCTCACCACAAGACGACAGAAGGTCATTTACGACGCGCAACAGGGCTGTCTCAGTAGAGTGATGCGTTCTGTATGCTGACTGAAAAGGCTCAAACAAGTCACACCGAGTGAGGTGATCCAGGAGCTGTCGAAGAACGACCCTCTCTAAAATCTTTGATAAAAATGGTAGATTAGAGACGGGGCGATAATTTTCCAACAGATTAGGGTCGAGATTTGCTTTTTTTAGCAGTGGAGTTACAACCGCCTCCTTAAAAGAGGATGGAACAAAACCAGTTTTCAAAGACTGATTTACGATATTAGTAATGATAGGGACAATTTCGTCTAAACATTCATACAACAGACCTGCCGGAAGAGGGTCAAGCAAACATGACTTTCTTGGGGAGTCAACCAGAATTTTCTTCACATGCGATTCAGTGACCTCCAAAAATTCGCTCATAGGAGTGCCATTAAACGGCAAGAATTCGGGAGCATCTGTGCAAATGTCAAGTCTCGCCCTGATCTTCTTAACTTTCATAACAAAGAAATCATTTAGAGCGTCTGGTAACTCGGCCAAAGCAATATTGTTTGGCACAGATGTGTCCTTCTGTTTACCGGTCAGCTGACCGACAATGCGAAATAAGTCCCTATTTGAACTGCAATCTACAATCCGGTGACTGACATATTCAGTCCTAGCTGCAAGGACCATCTGCTTAGTGCGTTCCTTGTTTTCAACAAAGATTTGTCGGTGCACAGTCAAGCCAGACTTCCGCCACTTGCGTTCTGCACGTCGCTGTTGCTGCTTCGCGTCCTTTATTTCTGGTGTGAGCCATGGGGCAGAAGGGCGGTCCGTAACGCGCCGTGTAGACAGAGGTGCATGTTTGTCTAAAATAACTCTGAGGCCACTGTTGTAGTCTGTTGCAGGATCATCTTCGCTATACTTGAGGGCAGCGACGTCACATCTAAAGGCCGCCCGATCTATCCTTCGGAGGTCACGGGATGTGATTGTGCGCAGAAGGCGCCCTGGCTTCCTTAAATCAAAGTCAAAGGTTACTGGGAAATGATCAGAGATCAGTTTGTCCTCAATTATGAGGTTGCAGATCATAGCTGCACGATCCTCTCTGACAACCAGCCAATCTAGGATGTGACCCCGCTTTTGTGTCGGGACACTGACAAGCTGAGTCATTCCGTGTGTGTCAAGAGCTGATTTTAAGGTCTTGACATAGCTGTCGGTGGTGGAATCGAAATGACAGTTTGTGTCGCCAATTATGACGACGTTTTTGTTTGTGGAGGCGTACGTTTCCAGAAGCCGAAGAAAGTCAGCAGTAAACTGACAGATCTTCAACTTATTTCGCTTATTAGGAGGTGGCCTGTATATGCATAGAAACGTTATCGCTTGTTCACCATAATTAAGTTGCATCTTGCACATCTCAAATGAAACAAACTCGTCCGATTTTGAAAACGCCACACCATTCTTTAAGGAGCTCCTATAAAGGACAGCAATACCACCACCACTGTGCGATTGCCTTGGGCAAGAGTGAATGAGGTAGTCCGGAGGTGTAATTTCTTGCTGCTTGACCTCGTCTCCAACATGTTTAAACCACGTCTCGGTAATGAATACAAGGTCAGCCTTGCTCTCTAAAACAAGATCGCACACCTCAAATGTCTTATTCCTGCATGACTGGGAGTTAAAATACAGTACCCCGAAATTATGTGATTGTGGCTTCACAACAGGCTGGCAGTCAACATCAATTAGATTTGATCTCTTCACGCCCCGTCGAGGCGGTGTGAAATCATGAGTTTGAGTTTTTGTTGTTGTTTTTTTCTCAGTGAAAAGGTCATTGATGATCAATGATGTCTTGACAGATGACTGCACATTAATGAGCGTAACATCATCAGTTCTTTGACGAACTATTGTCGTGGGAGCTGAATGTCGAGATCTCATCCTCCTTCTTCCCCCACGAAAACCTCTTGCAGTTTTCTTTTTTATTAAACATAATGATCGACATCGTGAAAGAACATCATCACTAAGGAGATAGCCATCAGGGGTACACAGACGACGCAGGATAGTAGATGAATATTGAAGGCGGGGCATATCTTTTAAGTTAATTTCCAAGTCTATCAAACAATGTGAAATATACATACACTATTGTGGCCTAAAAGATCGCCACACAGCAGTTTAAATAGTGTTTTACGGAAGTGTTCATAACCAGCGAAGTGCAGTTCAAGAGATGACTACTTCGTTCTGTATCCAGGAATAAAAATATGAGAGAAACAAGGAGAAAATGTGGAGATATTTCAGTGCAGCACATCGAATTGTGAACCGGAAGTGTTTGTTAATGACGTCGACTGTTTTTGTTTACATTAATCACGAATATAGAATGGAAAAATTTAGAATAAGTCTACCAATTCCTAGTTATTTTCGAAATAAATTAAATTCATACGTCCAGGAGACTTTCATATTCAAACATATCCATTATTCCAGGAATAAAAGTTGAGAAAAACAATCCGAAAATGAGAAAATGTAGAGCGATTACACAGCTGCCTGTCAAGCGCTCGTGAACCGGAAGTATATACATCACATTCTGCAGGTATTCTTTGATTAACTGAACACTTTGAAAATGACTAAAGCTAAAAAAAAACTATTTTATAAGAAATATAAGGTATGTGTGATATAAAGTATAAAACATATGTGCTTCTGTTCAAATCCCCGTCAGCGTCATAATGTATGTATCTAATAAAATAAAATTACCTTTCGCTATCAGAAGATTGTGTCGTTGTTTGTGTGGGCATCTGTGTGTTTGACATGACAACAATACCACAGTGATAATGATGAACATAGTCCCGTTGTGTCGTAGTTTGTGTGGTCGCTTGTGTGTTTGACATGACAGCAACTTCCCGGTGACAATGATGAACATAGTCCCGTTGTGTCGTAATTTGTGTGGTCGCTTGTGTGTTTGACATGACAGCAACGTCCCGGTGACAATGATGAACAAAGTCCCGGATTTAACCGTACAAATCTACAGGAAATACTTGCATATATTTACGTCTCTGATTTACATCTTAACATCAATTCTATACCGGTGTTTACAATCGTCGCATTCACATAAATACCTGTGATGTACCCCCCCCCCCCCCAGCTCTTCCCGAATGGTAGGAAATGTCATGCGCAAGTCAGACAAAGTGTTCAATATCCGGAATATATAGAGATAACAGATAAACATAAGCGTGATTCTCTTATACACACAGTGGCAAGTTCTAAATTGAAGGATAATTTTTTTTTATTATTGTTCAATTTTAACTTGTTACATATGTATAATTAAACTCTTTTAATGGCTATAAGTATATATAAAGATAGAAAGAGAGCGGGTGGGGGAGAGAAAGAAAGAATGAAAAATTAAGAGATTGTGAAAGAGGAGTCGTATATGTGCGCAGGATTATGCAAATGATCTACAATAAATTTTTTGGTAAATTCGTATAGATTGTACCGCGTTCTTTTTTTACCATGGCCGTCATCTTGGTTGCCTGAACCCTAAATTTATCCCTCACCCTAACCTGAACCCTAAATCTCACCCTAACCTGAACCCTAAATCTATCCCTCACCCTAACCTGAACCCTAAATCTATACCTGAACCTAATGATGAGGTACCATCTATCTGAATTAGCCAATTTTTCATTGCTACAAAAGTTCATGCATTCATGAGGTAATAATAAAATAAGCCTACATCTGAAAGCCAAACGATTGTGTTTATAAAGAGACATATTAAATAGACACGAATAATCTGTGTCAATATAACAATATATATTAAGCTTTAATAATAATTTTACAATACACATAATGAAACATTTCGGCACATGCCTTCATCAGTACAAGAAGACATATAAATAAGTATAAAACAAATTTACATATATATATATAAATATCCTACCAAAACGAGAAAGAGAGATGAAAACCATACAAAAAACAAAGTAAAGAAGTGTCTATTTAATCTATTTTAAGCGTTATCGCTGTCCAACACTTTTATAATTGGTTAATAAAGAGACAGTACGTTACATGAGAAAAAAGTATCATGTGTTAGACTTCGTTTAGCCTATTAACCTTCAAATTTTTTGGAAGGAATTCTTCTGTTGGTTGAAATCATAAATAATGATTTGTAAGGCAATTCGTACAACTTTCAATTAATGAAAGGAAAGTCAGACAACTCTTACAACTGTCAGATTCAACGAGAAATTGCATCCTTTCCATGTTGTACTCTCTTAACATATGACACAGGTACAATTTATCAGGACACGTGCATCCGGGTTCACGGGGATAAGTCGGCCAAGGTAAGTTCAGGGGCGGACACCTTTTAAGAGCTTTACAAATCGTGTTATTATTGTGATCTATTGAAAAAAAATATATAAATTATGCCGTCTACTCTGGTAATAAATGCCGTTCAATATTACAATTCATTCAGTGACATGTGTTCAAGATGTGTTAAACTTACCCTCATTCAAACACATCATCTTTTTTCTTTACCTTGTTTCTGTCTGGTTTTCTATTTTTTAGGTAGGATTTATCTCTCTCTATATATATATATTATGTAAATTTAATAAATACTTATTTGTATGTCTTGTACTGATGAAGGCAAGTGCCGAAAAAGTTTAATTATTTGTATGTCTTGTACTGATGAAGGCAAGTGCCGAAAAAGTTTAATTATTTGTATGTCTTGTACTGATGAAGGCAAGTGCCGAAAAAGTTTAATTATTTGTAATGTAAAATTATGATTAAAGCTAAATATATATTGTTATATCGACACAGATTGTTCGTGTCTATTTAATCTAGAGATATAAAAAAGGCCACCAAGTGATTCCCGGTTAAATACTAAACGCGATTAACACTTAACTGTTGTGATAGTTCATAAGCGTCAGTTCACAAGATCAAATTTCGCGTCAAATTGTTGCACGAACGCACTATTTTGCGCGTGGTTTCTTTTTTTTTTTTTGGGTGGGGGGGGGGGATTAGATCAACAAGTAATTTGAAAGTTGAAACAGGACTTCATACACGAATTTCGTCAAATGCTTGAAGGAAAATTTGATGGTGTGAATCGACCCTAATGCTAAGTTCAAACGATCAATTTTTTGTCTAATTACCTTTTGAGCGCACCATTTAGCAAAACAAAATAGTGCGTTCAAAACGAAATTTGACTAAAATGTTCGCAAAATTTTGATCGTGTGAACTGGGGCATTAGCGTAGAGCCATGTGTTTGAAATGTCGTCATGGTAACGGGTAACAGGTAATTTATGTAAAAAATTTGAATTTTTTAAAAATTATTATGTTTTAATAATTTTTTTCTTGTGTTGATCAAAAAAAAAAAAGAAAGTACTTGTTATGAGCATTTTTGGAAAAATATTTTTTAAAGTTAAAAAATAATAAAATCATGCATTTATTTTTTCAAAGTACACACTAGCCGTACATACATATGCTAACTGTACACACATTTGCTAACTGTACATGCACTAGCTAGCTGTACATATTAAAGCAATGGTCCCTTATGTGAAGCACTGTTTACGATTACACATACACAAAGTCTTATAGTTTAATCATACAATTGCATTAAAAAATATGAAGAAACTTAAAAAACAGATAAACTAACCTCACTGTGACGTTTGAATTATTTGCTTCTGTAACTATCCACAAACAACATCATTGTGGCTATCCACAAACAACATCATTGTAACTATCCACAAACAACATCATTGTAACTATCCACAAACAACATCATTGTAACTATCCACAAACAACATCATTGTAACTATCCACAAACAACATCATTGTAACTATCCACAAACAACATCATTGTAACTATCCGCATACAACATCATTGTAACTATCCACAAACAACATCATTTTAACTATCCACCAAAAAAAAACATCATTGTAACTATCCACAAACGACATCATTGTAACCCTCCACTCTGTTGTTGAGGTTAATTGTTATGAAGGATGACGTGTTTTGATACATGCTTAGCCCGCATTCCACGTGCATGACCTCTTTTCAGTCGAGGCCGTTTTGGGGGTGTCCAGAAAAGTATCACTTTGTTTACATTTTAGTTTATTATTGTTCGTTTCAGTCGAACGTTGTAGAATGATCTCGAGAATGCGGGAAGCAGTGAGACTGCGTTAATTTTTTCTAGAATGATCATTTGAAGTAGACTATAAAAGGTTGAACGACTGAACGTGTGGGGAGATTTTCCTTTCCTTGATCACGAGGCGTGCAGTGTGTCATTATTTAACACTAGACAGTACTTTGTTATGTGTAGTTTTTCATTGTACCACTTGAACTCATTGTATTTTGCAGGTACCGGTACCTGCAAACTGTAAGTTAATGATTTTTTATCACATTCTTTTGCTGTTGTAATTTAATTGAAAATCATACATTAAAAACTTATTAATTGTAATTAGCTCTGGCTTTGTGTGTCGTTTATGTGTTATTGTATTTAAACATTGGTATCGTCCTTTATTATGGACTGTTTTTAGAACGAGCCATAGACAAAAGATAGGAGATTAAATTCTCCATTTATAACGGTCCGTAATAGTAATACAGAGATGATAGGTAGCTAAATCTGTGCTACTATTATTTAACCGTGACTGTTACATTATGCTACTTCATTATAACATGAAAATGAATTATCAAGTCCCTTGATATAACTAGGCACTTTATTTAAACAAGACTCATTACCCCTCTGACCGATAGACGATACTGCTGGGTGCCGTCCATGGCTTGACGTTTAAAAAGTTATGGAATGGTTGGGCGAATACACATTTGTTTTGTTTTATTTAATTGATGTAAGTTCATGATTATGTTTGTTAAATTGTATGTACAGCGTGGTGAGCCCAGCCCTAGGTTGGAGTACTACGCTATAAAAAAAACTTCTTGTAATAATAATATTATACATTAATAACATCACCTATAGCACATGATGCATATAGATATATTTTCACTTCTGTATTGATCAAACATATTAGCTCACGTCCTCACATTTATTTCACAATTTATTGTATCCACGAATCAGAACTCGACTTCTCAACTTGGCAGTCTTAAACCTTGTCCGTTATATCTATACATCTGTGTGTCTCAATTGATTCTTATCTAATATCAAATTAGCATGCACAAAGACATGCTGTTACAGCTTCCCATTTCTGTAATTAAGCTCTGCAAAGATCATTTAAAAGCAAATATTGCACTCTAAGAGAACTAAGGGAAAGAAAAATGACACAAAAGGACACGGAGATATGCAGACAGTGTTTTAAACAACATTCTAGTTTCTATAACTACATTTCTAAAATAAAAAAACCGTTTCATCTTTCCTTATTGCTCTAATAATATATATCATAATAAATCGTATAATATATCTTGTAAAGTTCGGATTTATTGTAAGTGTATTTTCTTTGAATCCACTCGCTAAGTTCAATTTCATCTTTGAGAAAACGTGTCGTAATGATTTTCAATGATTTATTCTTTTCAAAACTATAGTCGTAGTAATAGACAACATCTTAAATATCACCCTGACAAGATGCTTAGCGATAGGTAATGGAATTTAAAATCAATTCTTTTTATGGGTAACACAATAGACATTAAAAAAATGCAGTAGAATTGTCTGTAACGCAACTGTCGGATTAACGGATAATAGAGTTAGTATTGTCCTCACAGTAGGTGTAGTAATAGACAATATATATAAAGTTAACACTCTAGTCATAGTAATAGGCAATATGTTTAATATTCTTAAACTCTTGTAGTAATAGACAATATATTTAATATTCTTAAACTCTTGTAGTAATAAACAGTAGATTTAATATTTTTAATCTCTTTGAGTAATAGACAATATAATTAATATTCTTAAACTCTTATAGTAATAAACAGTATATTTCATATTCCTAATCTCTTTGAGTAATAGACTATACATTTAATACTCTGAAACTCTTGTAGTAATAGACAGTAAAAGTAATCTTGGCCACAAAAGAGAAGATTAAATAAAACTAAACACAAACCACAATTCAAGCGATACTTTCTCGGAGATAAGGATTAAACGTGGCACCACACTGCAAGATTTAGACACAAGTCTAAGGTACAATATTCTGAATATCCAACTCTCCAGATGGCCCGGTATCAAATCCAGACCGTACCATCCAGTCAGTATTACTCTAATGATGGCACAAATCTCTACACCATCTCATTAAACCGTCTGAGGACTTACTAGCCGGGTCAATCAATTAATAATTATTCGATAGGTCGATTGACTGCGGCAGTGGATTGGCAGGGGTCAGGGTTTATGGCCTGTTAAAGGCATTTTTTTAAAAACGTTATGACTTCATGGTTAGCTGGGACTTTATGACTTGATGGTTAGCTGGGACGTTATGACTTCATGGTTAGCTGGGACGTTATGGCTTTATGGTTAGCTGGGACGTTATGACTTCATGGTTAGCTGGGACGTTAAGACTTGATGGTTATCTAGGATGTTATGAATTGATGGTTAGCTGGGACGTTTTGACTTCATGGTTAGCTGGGACGTTATGACTTCATGATTAGCTGGGACGTTATGAATTCATGGTTAGAGGGGACGTTATGACGTAAAGGATAGCTGGGACATTATGACTTCATGGTTAGCTGGGACGTTATGGCTTTATGGTTAGCTGGGACGTTATGACTTCATGGTTAGCTGGGACGTTATGACTTGATGGTTAGCTGGGACGTTATGACTTCATGGTTAGCTGGGACGTTATGACTTGATGGTTAGCTGGGACGTTATGACTTCGTGGTTAGCTGGGACGTTATGACTTCATGGTTAGCTGGGACGTTATGACTTGATGGTTAGCTGGGACGTTATGACTTCATGGTTAGCTGGGACGTTATGACTTGATGGTTAGCTGGGACGTTATGACTTCATGATTAGCTGGGACGTTATAACTTCATGGTTAGCTGGGACGTTATGACTTCATGGTTAGATGGGACGTTATGACTTCATGGTTAGCTGGGACGTTATGACTTGATGGTTAGCTGGGACGTTATGACTTGATGGTTAGCTGGGACGTTATGACTTCAAGGTTAGCGGGGACGTTATGGCTTTATGGTTAGCTGGGACGTTATGATTTGATGGTTAGCTGGGACGTTATGACTTGATGGTTAGCTGGGACGTTATGACTTGATGGTTAGCTGGGACGTTATGACTTTATGGTTAGCTGGGACGCTATGATTTGATGGTTAGCTGGGACGTTATGACTTGATGGTTAGCTGGGACGTTATGACTTCATGGTTAGCTGGGACGTTATGACTTCATGGTTAGCTGGGACGTTATGACTTCATGGTAAGCTGCCAAGATGTTGTTTGTATATTTGTTTGTTTTCTTTAGCACAAACAAGTTATTTAGTTTTAATGCAATGTTAAAAACTAAATAGATTCTGCCTGCATCAACTAATACCTAATGCCACCATCCCCCCCCCCCACACCCTTACCAACTGCAATGGCCAAGTCGAAATGTGTAAAACGTGTTAAGTCATTAGTTCATGCTAGATAATCCTTCGATAAAAAAAATTCACTGCGCATGTACCATCTTGAAGACTTACCTGAGTCTGGGCCGCATGTATACAGGTAGAAAGGAAAAAAAAAGTAATGTTTGCTAAACAACCAGTGATGAGTTGAAACTTAAAACCTGTTGTCTTTGATCAAATATGTAATCCCCAGAGGCGTACTTTGTGCGATTGGTATGAAGAGGCACAGTTACATAAACAACAATGTAATATTTTATGTAAAAGAGTTTTAAAAAATATAATTTGTAAAAAGATTCGTAGAACTAAACTAATGCCGATTGAACCCTTGGACTGTAGATAAAAAGTATGTTATATTTTAAAGAAAGAAAAGACGAATTATGATTAATTACCCATACAACCTACAACGGAAGCACTTGTCCATTGACCTTTTTTTAAAAATAACATGCTTTTAATTTTATGCTGCAATATCTTTTAAACATGCCTTTCATTAGAATTTTGCCACAAGTATCACAGAAATTTGCGATTTAACGACACGCGTCGTAGGATAGAAAAGATACTACTTTAGTGTTAACGGAGATGAACTCATTATAAAGATTAAACTTCAGAAGTACACCGTAACCAGCTACGGGTTTCACCTCTGTCTTACTTTAGGGTTTCAACAAGTGGGCTGCACCCCGTGGGGTATGAGATGCAGTGTAAAGAGGTGTGGAAAGCCCAGAAAATTTAGATTTATTCGTATTGTGTTGTGTGTGGGGTTGTTTTTTTTTTTTGGGGTGGGGGGGGGGGAAGGTTTGTAGGAAAGCAAGTTTTAAAATCGAGTTTTGGATCCGGCAATTGATTTAAAATCAAGAGGGGTGCGGCGCTGCAAAAATGTTTAGAATCCCTGCTAACCGTTGTTTTTATACTAAACTATTCTTTTTCTGTAGGCTAATAGATTGTGAATTTCTTGGCTTCTATGAATAAGGAAAGATCATCATAAACAAATACATATCTTTCATGAACTGAACTCAGTAAGGTAGCTTATAAATACATACATAATGTTCATGAACTGAACTCGGTAAGGTAGGTTATAAACACATACATAATGTAGAGTTCTCGAGGAAACTTGATCTTAAAACACATGAACTGAGATACATGTTGTAAGACGTGACCACAATCTCTTCAAGGGCCAGGCGAGTGTCCTGCGATCCATAGCTCCTGAATGCGTCTGCCTGTGCTCGGCGAGCCGATCCCGCCAGGTAGAAGAGATAAAGGGGGATCCAGGTAAATGGAAATGTGTTTATATTTGTTATGACATGAAAGGTCATAAATGAGTGAATGTGTCTGAGAACTATGTGTCTTCATTGCCAGTTGGCACATGTAAGGAGTGGCAAAACTTTGTTGTTTTTAATAAAAGCGTTTAATGATACCGCTAGATATCGCAGATTGCATCCAGTGGGAATTTATGAGCTTTACTTTTAAGCTCCTGTTTGATTTTTAATATCGTCAGTATTTTGTTAACCTATTACAGAGCCTAAGCACCAGAGGCGTATCTAGGGGCAGGTGGGACAGATGTCCCCGGGTGCCAGACTAGCCAGGGGCGCCAAAATGTGCTTTGATACTATTTTATTGATAAAAAATAATGGGTTTGAGAGTTGAAGAAAAGGAGGCGCTTTTTAAATAAATCTTTTCCCCGGGCGCCAAACACGCTAACTACGCCTCTGTAATACACTCTGGTAACAATAATTTAACGACAGACAGAGTACACAGACAATAGACTAACATAGGTACTATATACATTACACTATCATCAGCCCTAGACTCGACAAACAAGCACAGTGCCTACTCCTTACGCATGATTATAATAAATACCACACACTATTTAATGATGCCTATATACACTCAAAAGACTATCATTGGATCTATACTCAATAGACTGTCATGGAAAGCTCAATAGACTTCCGTGGGACCAATAATTATTATTACGCTAGTAGTACTGGCACTCTCTTCATCCTATTCTGTGGCCAGCCACCAAGGATTATTTCTTAAGTTCTCCGAAAGAGCACGATTGTCTCCTTGTCCCGAGGCCACAAGCCGCGCTGATTAGGGTAACTTGGGACCACGGCCCTCCAATACTCTTCTACCATCGTGATATTGCTACAGGGCCACGAGGTTAATGCAAGTTTTCACGGATGTCAAAAATGCCCCTTGTAACTTTGCAGTTCCTGACGGTGATTTATACATTTACAGAAATCTACGATTCTAAAACTATGTCTCGTACTCAGAGACAAGTCTAACTTTGACGATACGACACAAGATGGTAAAAAGTTAGGAACATTTTATTATATTTTTTTCCTAGAGGCGAAGAGTTTGAATAAACTATCTCTTGGGGTCGTTGTTGGCCAGAAAGGCTCAGTAAATAATTTACCTGAGGCAGGAAATATATTGTTTCTCCAGATTTCCAGCTATCCCCCCATAACCACCTCTGTTGTCATAATGTGCACCCCTTAAGCTGTAGCTTCTGTAGCTATAACTACATCACTCTATCTCCAATGAGCCCTCTCTTGGCTACATACCCAACTGTTGGTTACACACAGCCCTCTCTTGGTTACACACTCCATTGTTTTATATAACCAGGTCAACAAACTAACAAACCGGTATAATCTCGTCACACCCCTGCACCCATTGCCTTTTCTTCCACCCAGACAACCCATCCCTCATCACTCCAACCATGTCCCATATCCCCCCAAGCATTCACCTTATGCATACCCTCTACCCCATATCCTCCCAAGCATTCACTTTATGCATACCCTCTACCCCATATCCCCCCAAGCATTCACCTTATGCATACCCTCTACCCCATATCCCCCAAGCATTCACCTTATGCATACCCTCTACCCCATATCCTCCAAGCATTCACTTTATGCATACCCTCTACCCCATATCCCCCCAAGCATTCACTTTATGCATACCCTCTACCCCATATCCCCCCAAGCATTCACTTTATGCATACCCTCTACCCCATATCCCCCAAGCATTCACCTTATGCATACCCTCTACCCCATATCCCCCAAGCATTCACCTTATGCATACCCTCTACCCCATATCCCCCAAGCATTCACCTTATGCATACCCTCTACCCCATATCCCCCCAAGCATTCACCTTATGCATACCCTCTACCCCATATCCCCCAAGCATTCACCTTATGCATACCCTCTACCCCATATCCCTCCAAGCATTCACTTTATGCATACCCTCTACCCCATATCCCCCCAAGCATTCACCTTATGCATACCCTCTACCCCATATCCCCCCAAGCATTCACCTTATGCATACCCTCTACCCCATATCCCCCAAGCATTCACTTTATGCATACCCTCTACCCCACTTAAAAGCAATCGAATTCGTGTATTTTTTTAAAAATGTAGTTCTTCAAAATTAGTGAAATATTGACGTAAGGAAAAAGAAAAAAAAGTAAACCATAAAAACCAAAAAGAACAATATTTATATGGAACAATTATCTTTAATGAACAAGCGCAGTTATCTCCCGCTACTTAATGGAAATGTTTATTTTTTAGTTCTATGACTAACAACTCTTAAGTTTTCTGAGGCCATTTATTTGATATATTTTAGTAAATTTTTAGGAAAAAAAAGTGTTTAAAAAAAGTATTTTATTATATATATATATATATATATATATATATAAATGAAAGTGTTTTTAAAAATATGTTTAATATATATACATATATATATATATATTTATTTATATATAAATGAAAATGTTAGTGAAACAAGTTTTGAGGTTCGTAAAATCGACGACCTTTTCGAAGATTTTTTGAATGTAAATAGAAAACGTGCTTTCCATAACAGTTTGCAGAGGATTGTTGAATTATCCCACATAGACGAGAAATTTGAAACTTTGATCAACAGAAAGTTGTAAAAAATTTGAAAAGTGATTTGGATCGAGGTGGGTGTGGGGGAAGGGGAGCGGGAGCAGAAAATGAGGTCGCTGAAGGCTCCCGAGCGAATGTAGGAGAGTGGATTTGCAGTGGGGGTTGGAGTATAGTCCTCGGCGGTTCTGTGCTTTTGTGGTTTTCCACGGGTTGTTTCTAGCTACACAGATCATCGTTCAAAACCGCTGTCTTTTATTCTCATCAGAAAAATGTTTATATTTAACTCCAGTTTTTTTAAATTTATGCTTCTTGCTTACAGTACATCTTCATACTTAGAACACAGCAAAAACAATCTATTACCTTCACGCCCTTCACCTGCCTTTATGATAGTGCATTGGATGGGTTGGCAGTCGGCACTCAGTCAACCTCACCAACGTTAACAATCACCTGGCTTTATGATAGTGTAGTGGATGGGTTGGTAGTCGGCACTCAGTAAACCTCAACAACCTTAACAATCACCTGGCTTTATGATAGTGTAGTGGATGGGTTGGCAGTCGGCCCCTTTACCTGACTTTATGATAATGTAGTGGATGGGTTGGCAGTCGGTACTCAGTCAACCTCACCAACGTTAACAATCACCTGACATTATGATATTGCAGTGGATGAGTTTGCAGGTGGCACTTAGTCAACCTCACCAACGTTAACAATCACCTGGCCTTATGATAGTGTAGTGGATGGGTTGGCAGTCGGCCCTTTCCTTGACTTTATGATAGTGTAGTGGATGGGTTGGCAGTCGGCCCTTACCTGGTTTTATGATAGTGTAGTGGATGGGTTGGCAGTCGGCCCTTACCTGGTTTTATGATAGTGTAGTGGATGGGTTGGCAGGCGGCACTTAGTCAACCTCACGAACGTTAACAAAAAACTTTGACGATAAATCACACTAAAAGTTGATTGTACAAGAGTTGATTACATATGATGGTGATAGCGAGGCAGGTGAAATCAACAGTAATAAATGCTATACAAAAAAAAAAAGATGAAGGAAAAACGAAGTAGGTTGGTTGATTGAAAGATATACGAGAGAAAGACGAAGGAAACACCCCCTCCCCTCGAGAAACAGGTGGATGGGAGAGGAGCTTCATATTCATTGATCGGCTTGTTGATTAAATTGTATTGTTGAAATACCTCGTGTCATAAAACTATGTCACCGTGATCCGGGTCAAACGAAGTAGGTAATCGGTCTGGGTCACCGGCTTGTTGATCAGCGGTTCACGTATAAGTAAAGCATAAAGAAAATTATAACACACCTGAATAGGATTCTGAAAAAAAAATATTTGAATTGATATGTACACGATATAATTTTGATACGATGTGCACGACAGAATACTGATTGTTATGCAGAGTCTGTATTACACAATGTGATTGTTCAAAATTATTACTACTACTAGTGTCCTATTTTATACGGCATTATTTCAACATTTATTCTCTAGAAAGGTCTCTTCAGATGCTTCCCACTCAGTTCATTTTTAATCAATACAAGTAAACACTACTGTATAAGTCTTTTCATAGTCTTTTCACTTGTCCGAAATGTGAAAAAACTATCTCGCCATTTAGATTAAAGCTTATGTGTGCACAATTATTCAATTAATTTAACAATGTATAGTTGTAATTGCATTATTTTCCGAAAATTGTGATGTGAATTCGTAGCCGTCTTCAACGAAAGTTGCTATGGAAACAGCAGTTTACTATACACTGGTCCTCAGCTTTAGGCACATTTTCATTTTCGGAAGTCAATTTTTTTTTAGCTTTACAGCTTTCGGATTTGAACTCTGGCTCTAATCCTATTACCGTGTCCTATGCCAGGGCTGAGTCCTATTACCGTGCCCTATGCCAGGGCTGAGTTCTATTACCGTGCCCTATGCCTGGGCTGAGATCATGTGAGGGTTAAGCTGGCTCTCATCCTACTAGTGTGCCCTATGCCTGGGCTGAGATCATGTAAGGATCAAGAATTGACAAGCTAACCCCATCTTTTACCCACACACTCTGTCCCTCCTACACTAAATCAATGATACCGTTTCATCACACGCGTTATCCACAAGCCTTACTTTTAACCGTAACTCATGAACTAGACACACCCCCCCACATCCCGTTTCTCAAACTCCCACCCTCTTTTCTCACTGTTTACATTGTCACAATTAGTGAAAGATGGTTACCTAAACAGAAAAGTAGACATTAACAAATGGAATTTATTTTTCTTCTTCACTTCAAACACTTCAAATATATATATATATATTTTAAATATTAAAAACGAATGTACCAACCAGTAATGCGAACTTCCTTTACACTCAGCGCTTAGCGAGAATCTACATACCAACTGCATCATAAAGATTACGCCCCCCACCCACAACCCAAACAAAAAAAAACGATCATAAAACAAAACAGTTTCACTGTAAAGTATTCGCGTCAACTTTTAATTTCCAAAGCCAGTCATACCATTATACAGCCATTCAGTGCAGATTTATCGCCCGTTAAGTCGTAACTGTCACACACCACTTAGTGCAGAAGTATCATCATACGCCGGTCGGTGCTGATTTATCCTTGAAACACCTGTTGGTACCGACCTATTATTGACACACTTATCGGGGAAGAACTATTATCACATGCCTGATGGTGCAGATTTATCATTGAAACACCTGTTGGTACCGACCTATTATTGACACACTTATCGGGGAAGAACTATTATCACATGCCTGATGGTGCAGATTTATCATTAAAACACCTGTTGGTACCGACCTATTATTGACACACTTATCGGGGAAGAACTATTATCACATGCCTGATGGTGCAGATTTATCATTGAAACACCTGTTGGTATCGACCTATTATTGACACAGTTATCGGGGAAGAACTATTATCACATGCGTGATGGTGCAGATTTATCATGGAAACACCTGTTCACCCCTACAATGACATGTTTGTGTAGCTCAACCAACCCCAGGTCTGCCTAATGTTTGATTGTAATCTGACCACAGGAAGATCTCGGCAACAAATACATTTTGTCTGTTTCAGCGATCCCCTGGTTGCGTTTCATCTTGTGCTAAATCGAAACATTCCCTAATCTCTCTTTATTTTCCATATCTTGTTTGCTTTACCTCATGGTCATAACTGCTCTGGTCCATTTCTTCACACCGCTTTTTAACAGCGGGTCTCAACGGGTTATGCGGCTGACCGCTTTGATGTATGCGAATATTATATTGACAATGGAGGAAAACGTCAAAAAATGTTCTTTTACACCAATTACGAGATGTTAGATTTTAATATTTAAATATTTAGCGGTATATTAAAAAACTAAGCGTCTACCAGGCATGTGGCTTTGTACACTCCTATATGACAGTGAAGTTTAGACCGCATACACCAGTCATGAGCGGAAACAACAGCTTCCGTCAAAGATGTCTGTGTCAGATTTTACGTCTTCGATGGTAGGACAAGGTG